>RQTK01000920.1:0-14874 GCA_003991915.1 Elysia chlorotica
CGATGAAACTGACTCCCCTGACACTAATCCATGCTATCTGCAAAACAACTCATAATACGGTACGCTCATGATCATAAAAATAACATGCCTTGAAAGTCTCAAACATGATCTTAAGCTTTAATAAAAATATCATCTGATCTTGCTTATTTAATGCTGGGGAAAACTGGCTCAAGGTAGGCAGCGTTGGTTTTCAGTGCGGAAGGTCCGCGGTTCGGATTCCACGATCGGTAACAATTTTATTTGTCCGAATTCGTCCCTTACTTATTTGGGTCCTTGTTAGTTTAATGTGACCGCTGTCTCGTGTGTGGCAGCATGTTAAATTGTCAGACGTCGGCCTTAGGGCCCGTCCACGATACAGACTTTTTAGTGCTGACGTTGGAGCATAAGCAACAAAACAGACAAATAAGCAAGCAATATTATTATTATCATGATAATAAACAGATCTGAGATCTGAGATCTGACATAATTGGCAAGAGCGTATATTTTATTATTATTACGTAAACTTTTCAGACGTTAGTCTTGGGACTTGTCAACAATATAGTCATATAGAGCTGAATTTGGACGCTAAACAACAACAAACAGTTACATACGTTCTCTTTATTTTGGTCACGATTTCCCATTTTAGATTTCCTCTGGTTTACGCCAAGCTTTAATTTTTCTTACTGTAATATTATCATCGATTTCTTTTTCTTTCACGCTATAAATATTCCGTCCTGGGTTTTTTTTTATGAACTGCGGGAAATGAAAATACGATGGCCAAACAATACATTGTCACAAATTTGTAGATTAAAAACGGCCACCATTTGATACATGTTACTATTTACGCTTTTTTGTTTTCATGTGAGTTGTATAAATGTATAAATGTAGACAAAAATAGAGGAGCTAAAAGTATACGATGAAGTTCATGATTAATACAATCTAGTTTCTATTACTATTTTAATTTGTCTTACGAGCTAATCTGTGTAGGCAACTAAGCTATATGTCACGTTGTCCATTGAAACAACATATGATTCAGTATCCAAAAACGTAAAGATGTAAAGACTCTAATTAATTTTTGTTCTGTAAGGCGAACCAGTATTACTTTTTTGTGTGGAAAATACTGGGCCTAGCTCTGTGCTTGCGAAATGTATACATTTTATAGTGTACAGTTAAATCTGATTTTGTTTTCATCGGTATTGTTTTTACCTTTTATAGACTAATATTTCACTTTTTATGTTTATATTGCCTTTTTGTTGTTGTTTTTTCAATATGATGCTATAACTCTTATTTTTTTGTTTCTCTATATTATCAGAATTATCAATATGATGCTATAACTCTTTTTTGTTTCTCTATATTATCAAAATTATCAGTGATAAATTGACGTTCTATAGAAGTTTTTGTTGTGATCTTTTTTATATCGCCGCTCTCTTCATCGTCCTTTGTCCAACACTGTATAATTATTTAACATTATTATTTGCTATACCCTTTTCTATTACTTAAACGTGTTTAAAAGTATTAATTTTGCTTTTAAGATTTATTTACAGAGTTTACAACAATTTTGTTGGACTTAGGGCTGATATAGTCGTAAAATACAATAGCTTCCTTATCTGGTAATATTTTCTCTTCACAGTAAAGAGAATGAAAAAAAAAACACATAAAGACTGCACTTGTTGTTTTGTATTTTTTACTTGATTCAGAAAGCTTTGATGTTTCTCGAAAAACATTAATAAAAACCTTTGCGATGAGGAATGTGTGTTTATCGAATGGACTTTGCGTTACTTAGGTGGAAGAGATAAACTATTCTCTAGGTTTTTATTAGCTATCAAGTAATTATTGGACGTAGAGAGAAATACAAATGGGTCTTAAATTGAGGAAATTAAAATTAAAGGTCTTTTAGCACGGATAGTTTGGAAAGACAATGGTGGTGACAAAATACCGGAATGGCTATCTTAGCAAAGCCTTGTGATTGTTGGAAAAACTAACATTGAGTTTAGTTGGATCTTAAGGGCCAATGTCAGAACTATAAAGGCTATACTGTAAACGTGCCCCAAGACTAACAACTGATTATTTAGCGTGTCTTAAAACAACTTTTCCATGTCTTTATGTAACGACTTTCCCCATTCATTTTATTATCCCTAGATGCGCCATGGATGAACTCGGACAAGGCAACATTCATCCGGCCGAGAGAGACGACGTAAATGTGGATGGTGATCGTTTCAAACCACGCCAGAGATCCGTTAACAAGTCTGCCTTTTATGAGAAGTTGATGTTTTTTGAAACGGGACAACATATACGATGTAAAAACGATGAGACACCCGTGGTTCCAGCAAGGGCATCCTCATTCACGCACTCACGAACTGAAATCCGTAGGAAAACATCAGACGGTGCCAACCCGAAGGTATTCTTGAAAAGTGATGGTATTTCTAAAAGTATACTGCACATGAGCTCTGTTCCAAATCTGGCGGCCGGGAAGTATTCGGGCTCTTTGCTTTACAGCGATCGCTTGAATAACAAGAGTAAATGCTTGGGCTTTACTCGAGATACACGCTGTGAAAGAGAAATTATCCCAGGAGAAGTTATCCAAACAAATAGCGGTATACAACATATAAACAGTTCAATAAAACCGGGTTGTGCAACTGAGCCGTTTGATCTCAACAATCAGTCGCTTGGCATTTCCACCAAAGACATTAGCAGCCAAAATTCGTGCGAAGAAAATCAAAGTTTTTTTCCAGTGCCATATGAACAAGATTACCGTTCTTCTGATATCAGGAGCTGTTCGCCTCTTCCAAATACGTATATATCAACTTCTGAAAATGATCTTTGGATAAACTCTCTAAATACCTCAGTGGCTTCCCAGTTAGATGTCTCTGATCCTGAGATCAGGGAATACACACACTTCAATCGTCTTAACATCTCACAGTCTTACTCCGTTCCAAACCTACGATCATACTGTGACGAGGACTTCCAAAACGAGGCTACCGGTGTGCTTCTTTCAGTCCAAGAGAGAAGTGATCCACATCCCAAAACTATTACTTCATCATACCATAATGAAAATTTAGATGTAACCTCAAGTACCTTTAATTTTGACAAGTCTTCTTTAAATTTGCCTACAGAGTCGGATTTGTGTAAAGAAGCGACCGCAACCGATGTACATACTAAAGACCAATCTGACACTAAGAAAGTAAAATCAACAGCTAACATACGTTTGATACAGAGTCCGAGCATTTTACCAGGGTCTGGTGAGAACAAAGAACGGAAGATTCGTGTGATCAAGTCAGCGGCAAACTTTCGGCGAGGGGCCAAGCATTCAGTTGCTGGGAATCGTTCGTCTCCCAGGCTGGACGAATGGCTCCGATCTGTGATGAAAGTACAGAAAGAACTGGCCGCCTCACAGAACACCAACTGCTGGCCTTTTCCTGAAGACGAATCTGCCGCAGATAGTTGTGTTTCCACATCGTGTTATGAGCCTCCAACTGATCGTCCCTGGAGCCCCAGACAAATGTCTACAGAATGCCTCAGCGACAGTCGTCGTCTGTCGTCGCCTTTGCCCTGTAAAGCTGCGACTGAATATGACTTTGAGTTTGTCTTTATGAAGAGACCACGATCGTCTCCAGTGCCTGAAAGATCCGAACAATTCAGTCAATACTTCAACACCATCCACGATGAAAACAGACACGTCGATCAACATTCTTTAACTGAGCAGATATCGCGTGATGAACATCCACATTCTATGGATGTGAACATGGAGAAAGAAAACCAAGAGGGCAGTAAATGTTTGCCAATAGATCATATCCCATCCACTCAAAGACGGTTCCAAAATATGGTTACAGAAGACCTAGATAAATCCCAAAGACGTTGGTCGACCACAGGAATTAATACAGTCATCACGGTCCCCGTAACGGATAGGACGGTGCGTCCAATGTGCTGCTTTTGCAGCAACTGCAACGTGACGAACAAGGCGGTAGAATGCGTCTCGGCGAGGATTCACGGAATTTGCTGCGCTTGTCGACATGCAGTAGACGAAGTCAGTCATTCTCCGGCTGCTAAATCTCCATGCGGAACTTCAGAACTTCCGAAGGTAGATGAGGTAACTCGTGTTAATGAATATGCACAAACTTCCTCAGATATTGCTGTTTCATGCTTTGACACGGGCGTGCAAAGAAACACAGCTGCACAACCTAGCGATTGCTTCAACAATGACATACCTTTCAAAACCGTTAGCTCGTCTCAAGATCTTCCAGAGCCAAGAGCTTCCCCCTCGGCTGTCGGCATCACGATTCGCGTCACTGGCGAGGAAGAGAGGGACTCTAACGACAACGCCAGACGAACTCCATCTGCCTTCCGATCTGTTAAGGAAACTCCCAAACCTGTGCCTTTGAAGTTTGATCACCCGACAATCCTGCCCTCTAAAAACGCTGACCAATCTCCAACGGCGAGTGGGCCCAACTACTCCCTCACCCGTGGTACTTCGCCCCACTACATGTTTCCCAGCAGCGCCAACACGGGCGATGACGAGTTCTTGCACCGACACCCCATGTCGCCAAGGAACAGTGTGGGCAGCATAGGCAGCATCCACTCGTACAAGTCAAGCAACGCCGACTCCGCCGTGGACCTAGGCCCCCCTGACGACGACCACGATAATGAATTTGCTTTTGACGAGTTCCTAGCAAAGCAACAGGAGAAGCACGCAGTAGGTTTGTACCAGACTCCGGAATCAGCAAGTTACGAGGCCTGTATGGACGTTTTCCCCACCAACGTGCCATCTCTCTCCTCTTTCAAAACAGCAGCGTGTCCAGACTTTATGCATTTGAAACAAATGAGTCCACCTGTAGTGATAGGGAATAGCCTCTCTCCCCAATCTTCCTCTTTGCCCAATTCTTCACCTTCCACACCAGTGCCAGACCAGACTCAAGATGATGGTCAAGTGTCTCAGAAGTGTATTCTTCCTCACGTCGTTTACAATAACGGTAAGCTTTATAAGTCGGACTCTATACCGAACGAATTGGATTTCTGGAGTAAAAAAGATGCAAGCCAAATTTTGACAGGTAGCAAAGGGGATACGAAAACAGCAGTATTGCGGAAACAAAAATTGACAATGCAGACTCAAAATCGTCGATATGATCAGCAACGGCAACAGTGTATATATGCCACGACAGGACCTTCTCACTCACGGATGCCTCGCATGCAAATCGCCGGTACTTACGTGGACGAAAAACACCTTTTCAAGCCTTTGCATCTAGAACAAAATCAAGACGATAACGACACGCAGAGTACTCGGCTACAAGATCAAAGCGACGGCAACAGAAAAGAACTCTGTACGAACTCTACTCCATTCCAACAACTTCCCGAGCTGGTCATCAGCGACCACAGCACTGATCCCGTCAGAGACCCTTCATCGCCCACAGGGACAAGCTCGCCGTATGCGTTGCTCAACATGTCTGTGGAAGACGGGTCTACATCATCCGACAACGAGTCATCGCTCGCCTCGCACCCGTCCAGCCCAAACCTGTCCGTCTCCAGCGGGACGTTTACGCCAACGTTCGGGGGCCTGCTACAGGTACACGGCCACAACGCCATCCGGAGAACCAACTCCGCGTCTTCCATCAGCTCTGAGGGGTCCACCTGCTCCACATGCTCCTTCGTGTCCGAGTCGGGAAAGCGTCCGAAGAAGGTAAGTCCGTCTGTGTTGTAGCATCATTCTTGGCTGGTAAATTAAGTATAAAGTAAGATGGCCGTTTAAATGTACATTTCTTTGAGTACTGATCACTCCCAGGCTCATTTCATTTTTTTCTCCTCCTATGTTGTTGTTGTTGTTGTTGTTGTTGTTGTTGTTGTTGTTGTTGTTGCTGTTGTTGTTGTTGTTGTTGTTGTTGTTGTTGTTGTTGTTGTTATTGACCCAGCGACGTATGGACTTTCGCCCTTCGGTCTGTCTCTTCTCATTAAACCCACACTTTCTGAGAACCTACTTTTTTGTCTCCGTCTCCTGAGGTGTGGGTTTTTAGGCGTTGACTACTGTATTATCCTTTAGGGAAAGTTGCCTATATAGATACAATTTAAAAAATTAATTGTGTTACGTACGCTAGCTGCAATTGTACCCTATAAGATAATTATACATAACTATAAAAAAGGAGACAACCAATAAGCATTTACAAACAAAAACACGTACACACCACACACAAGTTCGCTAAGTAAGGCAATGCTGTAGCAATCTGTTGAAGACTGGTACAAACGCGTTTTGAGTTTTATCATTACTCATATCTTGGTACTTTGAGACGCCCATGAACAACAAACAGCGTGTACATGTATTACTTTTTTACTCTCTTGACATATACATTAGTGCGGTTAACTATTAATTTACGCTGTCTTACAACAATGGCTCAATGCTACTTGTCTATCCTACTCCAAAATGGTCTTTGTTAAGTGATTGCTCTAGTCACACTTTGTGAAACGTTCATTTGAGTGTGCTCTTGTGGGTTTCGTGGTTCCTTATTGCCAAAAACACTAAAACGTAAGAGTTTGTGTATCGATGGTACCATGCGGATTAAGTAAAGGAAGTTAAAATCATTCCTTGATTGATGCGGTAAGGATGTGTCAAAAGCAAGACAGATAGACAGAACAAACTTAATATTATGGAATAATCTTATTGTTCGAGGGTGTATTAAAATATATAGCAAAGATAACACTTATATTTTTAATCAAACAGTATTCTTGAAATGAAAGGGCATGCACGTCTTCGGGTATTCTATTGATCAAGGTCGGTAAAACTTGTGTATACGTTTATTTTACAAGAAAACATAGTGCTATGAGGATTTGAACTTTAGTGTGGTCGGTTGAATGGAAATAATACGTCCATAGGCCTTTATTCGCTTTTTGTATTGCTTTTATTTTGTCCCTTTATTTTTACACACATGTAGTGTTTCCCCCCTTAAATATATTGTAAAAACAACTTTGTGAAGATGTACCATGAACATCCCTATTTATTTCTGCGTATTTCGCTCCGACACTGGGATTATGAAAACTACATCCAATAAACTTTGTTTGGGTAGTATAAACAAGCAGGGAGGAGATAAGGATGCCCGACTAAGAGATCTAAAAATAGAAAGATTTCCTCTACATCTAACTTCTCATTGTTAATACTACCCTAGTCTATAAATAATGCGATAACCATCTAACCTCTTTGTAATATTCATTATCACTAGTTTTTGAGAAAATCTTCCCTTCGCGCTTCTTCGCAAGGTTTAGTGGAAAATATCTGCCTTAACAGGTCGATCCAATATCTCCATGTTGTGTCAATAGAACTTCAGATTAGAGATGGAGAAATTGTCTTAATAAGATGCGATAGTCCGTAGCGATCTCGGTTGCACTTTCGTCATTATTATTTTTTATCAGGATCTAATATTTAGCAATAGTTATTATTCTGAATAAAAAAAAAAAGTTTCTTCAAATCGTTATGTAGATATTAATGTAAATTGTGGTTTGGTTTGCGATTTTCAGTGTACAATTTTAGTACTGATATAATTTACAAATATCTATCAAATTAAGCTCTGAGAATTTATGAGTAATCACAATTCTCGTGTAGTCATCAAGAGTCCTATATAAAACCAATAGGAGTAGACATTAGTAAAGGCGGTATGCAGTCCGCACATTGCTAAACACTTGTTTTAGATAATCTATTCACACTGACCAAAGTGACGTCATAGCCGGTGATTACACCACTGGTCATTATCGTCATAATTAGTCATATGTGTTCGAATGAATTGCTCTGTGAGTTAGTACACTATACGCCCTGTCCATCATTTTTCACATAATCTTATATTTTGTTTCGTTTCTTAATTCTGTAAAATTATTAAACCCTCAAGAGGAAATACATAGCTCTGCACAGTACCAAACGACATTAATTAAGACTTAAATGCTGTTTCGCGAGCAATGTCGACAGATTTCGCAGTTAAGATGGTTGACTTTATTTCTGCGGTTAATTAAATGAATCCACCCACTCTATTACAGTCGGTTCTGTACAATGTTTAGAGCTTGTCCAAAGCTAATTCCGTGGTAAGCCCCTGGTTTTTATTTGGAAGTCTTCACATGTCATTGTTAGGTGCCACTGTATTGGGAGAGTTTTTGTTTATCTGCTCCTGCTATGTTTGTATTGTGCCCAGCTATAATATGTTAGCTAGGATAGACAGGTCTCTAATAGGAACATGCCCAAATAGCCTTCATTTAGACTTAAGGCCTTTGATTGGGAGAGCAATTTTCTTTACATTTTCTATATAATGCAAGAAAGTCCAACTAAATTCAGAGAAAAATCACATACAAAAAATCCACTCTCAGTCTGCCTCTTTCTCTGTTTATATTGTACTTAATGCTAACAGCTATGGTAAGTCATTTCGACGTTGGCTTGAATAGATGGTTCTTTTCATTTGGTCAAATAGCCTTCATCTAGACTCAAGAACTTGATGTAAGAGAGAGAGAGAGAGAGAGAGAGAGAGAGAGAGAGAGAAAGAGAGAGAGAGAGTAAAATACTTTCTGCATAGTTCGAAACCAACCAAAGGGAGAAACTATGCATGACCCACTCTGTTGGTCTGCTTCCATTTTTGTAATTGCGTCTTGTGTGCAAAAGGTATAGAAAATTATTAGGCTTAATCATGGGGATAGGTATACATTTACTATTTTAAACTCTGGTTGCATATCAACGACAAGATAAGATAAGATGTTAACATAATACCAAACCATGTACAAGATTGACCATTCAAGCTGAAGTTAACAAAAATAATTAATAATAAACCCAATAAGACTTGTTAAATTAACACCCATAAATAAAAGTAAGAATTGCGAATGTGCATAAACTATATTATACATGTTACAGAAAAACATTCTTTAAAAAATGTCCATATTATGATGTTCAAGCCTTAACAGGTCAATCCAATATCTCCATGTTGTGTCAATAGAACTTCAGATTAGAGATGGAGAAATTGTCTTAATAAGATGCGATAGTCCGTAGCGATCTCGGTTGCACTTTCGTCATTATTATTTTTTATCAGGATCTAATATTTAGCAATAGTTATTATTCTGAATAAAAAAAAAAAGTTTCTTCAAATCGTTATGTAGATATTAATGTAAATTGTGGTTTGGTTTGCGATTTTCAGTGTACAATTTTAGTACTGATTAAATTTGCAAATATCTATCAAATTAAGCTCTGAGAATTTATGTATATCACAATTCTCGTGTAGTCATCAAGAGTCTTTTGTTTATCTGTTCCTGCTATACTTGTATTGTGCCTAACTATATATTAGCTGGGATAGATAGGTTTCTAAATATTGGGAGAGTTTTTGTTTATAGTTTGTATTGTGCCCAGCTATATATTAGCTAGGATAGACAGGTTTCTAATAGGAACATGCCCAAATAGCCTTCATTTAGACTTAAGGCCTTTGATTGGGAGAGCAATTTTCTTTACATTTTCTATATAATGCAAGAAAGTCCAACTAAATTCAGAGAAAAATCACATACAAAAAATCCACTCTCAGTCTGCCTCTTTCTCTGTTTATATTGTACTTAATGCTAACAGCTATGGTAAGTCATTTCGACGTTGGCTTGAATAGATGGTTCTTTTCATTTGGTCAAATAGCCTTCATCTAGATCGAAAGACTTGGAGTGAGAGAGAACTTTCTTTTAAAAAATACTATCTGCATTGCTTAAAACAAACCAAAGTAAGGGAAAAACTACGCATAAACGAATCTCAGCTCAGTTCTCTCAGCCGAAAACTAGACCTTGCACAGTTGAAGCATACAAAATGAATATACCGTAGATCTTGAATCATAAATTATTGTTTGAATGACATTTTGATGACGTAAATGAAAGAGAATTACACTGTAGTTTGCCACTTTTGTTAAACTTAATCTAATGGCCAGATTTTTAAATCTCAACAGTAATATTTCTGATCAGGTTTGTGAACTGGTTGAAATGTCAAGGAATGATACTTGATTGCATTTTCAAAATGCCGATCTATCTATTACAAAGTTCTTTGCAGCCTTCATTATGATGTAATTTCAGAAGAAAAAAAAATTAATTTCTCCAGTTGGTTTATTGTATTGAATTACCGGTGTAACTTGGTGTTTCTTTTTTGTTCTGTTTTGTTTTTAAGGAAATTACACTATTCAAGTAAGCGTTAACTATTTATAATAAATAGATATTTACAAATGAAATTTAAAGAAAAAAACTGTTTGCGTGTGTATGTGTGTGCTTTCCTACCGTATTTCTGCATTACTTTCATTTTCCCAGGGTTCGTAATCAGGCTTTTATAAGGAAATGTATCTTGTATTTTACTATTATTTGTCGATCTTTTTAACACGTAATCTAACGTAGATAAAACCAAACAAAAACTAAAACTACCATCAACACTTAAGATAAGATAAGATGAGATATTAAGATTATACAAAGTCATGTATAAGATTAATCTTTCAAGCAGAAATTTTAAAATTGATTTACCCAATAACACTTGTAAAATTAACACTTAAAAATAGGACTAAGAAATAAGAATGCATAAACTATACATGCATTATAAATGTTACAGAAAGCTGTTCTTTTAAAAAATGTCCATATTATGATGTTCATCACGATTACGTATAGAGATGGACAGTCGAGTACAAATCCAAATCAACAATTATAAAACAACATAAAAGAATAATTTTCATGTGAAAATAGAAAGGGTCATAATTTTGTTAGGGGTTAGAACAACGTCGTAAGAATAATTTTGCGAATAATAAGACTTACGACGAGTCGCAAGCTACATCGGCGTTGTACTTACAGCCCTAGATCTATGAATTCAGTTGAAAGATTTATTATCAACGCGTAGGCCATGTCGCAATAAAAATTCGGTCAATTTTGTAAAGGTCGTTTTGGTTTACAATAATTATCGCTTCTCAGCCTTTTTAGGAGATGCTTCCCATAAATTGGGTCGATTGCATAAGATCCATGTTAGTTGTTCTTTATTGGGGACATTTATGATAATTTATACTGAATCATAAATAGGCAAATTATATAGCTCTGTTATTGTTGTTTATTCAATTTTTTGGTGTGTTTTTTTGTTTGTTTTTGTTTTAAGAATAACAAAAACGATATTAATTATCGGCCCGTTTATCACATTTCACTGAATTGATCCATTTTTTAATTAATACTTTTTCTTGCCACGAATTTGTTTTTAATTATGAAAAAAAAATGTAGCCCCAGACCAAAAAACGTTTGTTTTCGCGTACCGTCTTCTATTAAAGGGGCATTCTTTTTTCATAAAAAAAAGAGGGAACGGGATGGACTAAGGTTTAAACGCGCGGCTTCTATTCGGAAGGTTGCTGGTTCGAACTCCACTTCTAGTTCCGCCGCCTTGTTTTTTGCCTTCTGTTTAAGTAGGTGATTAAGTAGTAACTACTATTATCATTAATCTACAATGTTACGTCTAAAGCCGAAACGACTCGACTTGGGGACTCATCTCCGTATATAATCTTCCCTTTGAGAATCTAGGAGGCGGTGCAATTTCTTCGACAGAAGATCAATTTATTGAAGGAAAAAAACCCATAAAAAACAACCAAACAAAAAAACACACACACACACACAAAACAAAAACACAACATATCTCCATAAATAATAATATAAGCTGGTCGAATCGAGGTGTCTGTCTATTCGACCTCGTAAGATTAGTGTACATTTTCAGAACAACATTTTCCTGTAATTTTAAACTGGTTAAAAAGATAAATGTCACGACTTTCATCTTTGTGAATTCATGCATGTATTTTTTTTTTAAATCTATTGAGGTGTTTTTTTTTTTGTTCGTCTTTTCCGAATCTCGTGTATCTATCTGCATCTATATTATATTATATTTTCTTCCTCCCCGCATAACCCAAAATATCAATAAGTATTACGAAATTTTGAGTGAAGTAAAACAAGCAAAAAAAACAAAACAAAAAAAAAAAAATATTTCATGTTTGAATTTCAAAGTAATTGCTGTTGTAACTATGGCAACTCGTTGTCTAAGATCTGACAATCTGGGAACCATGCTTTTTGCCCCCCCCCCTCCCCACACATACACGTCACAAACAACCTCATCCCTCTTTTTCTCCCATCTCATACTTTACCCCTCCCCTACTCAGAGACATTATTCTCGCTGTCAGATCAATTTTTTTCAGGCCTGGTGTAAAAAAGCCTACTGTTAGCGGTACTTCAAGGCTTGGCAGAACACTACCCCCCTCCCCCTCCTCACACAAAAGGAGGGGGGGGGAGGGTGCGAGGTGTACCTGGGGTAGAACATCGGCTCCCGACGCAAAAGGTCTGGATTCGAGCCCTGGCGATTTCGCTCCCTACTGGTTGGGTCGGTGTCAGTTTAATGTGACCGATTGAGGCAGGAGTCATTCATGGCACCCCCGCCCTGTCTCGTGTGTGGCAGCACATAAACCTGCCATACTTTCATCTTGGGGCTCGTCTACAATAATTTTAAAGCCTATACAGGGATGATGTTGGACGTTACACCAACCCAACTCACCCCCCTCCACACACACACATACACACCTTGAAGTTTACAAATACATATACAGGAGTAAAACGTTGTAGGGAGACCGTTTACTCCAGGTAGAGAGATTCGAATTGGCTGAGTTATAATACACTGAAATAACCAGTATACCCTCCATGATGACTAACCTAACACGCATAGCCTAATGGTAGCGGTAAAAAGCAAGGCAGAAAATCAGTATTTGACATACATTCTGAACATATCCAATAGTAGTGTCGTATGGATCTGGTTTAAAGATTTTACCCTCTTGAAGTTAACAAATTAAAAGGGTGGAAAGTATTCTTTGACGCAGTTTTAACGATTTACTGGTAACAGTTTCCTTCAGGGAGTTTTAATACAATGATTGTAACCATTATTTCCTCCGCTACCGCCCCTTCAATTATATAACACTATTATCAGAAACATCTAATTCTTAGAACAATTCAATATAGCCTGCACCGTGCTGACGTACGGTAAAAACAAACAGAAAATAATCGAACACTAAGAATTGGCTTGGGCTGTAACTGGGACACATTTTCTAGTGTCTCCCAACTAGATCTAGATCAACTGGGTTCATAAGTACAACATCGTAGTAGTTTACTTCTCGTCGTAAGTCTTGGTATTTTTAAACCCTACGAAGAGTCGTAAAAATACACCAATGTTGTGCTTACGACCCTAGAATTGTATTGAGTCTTGGTGAGTAGATGGGTTGTTGTTGTTGTTGTTGTTGTTGTTGTTGTTGTTGTTGTTGTTGTTGTTGTTGTTGTTGTTTTTGTTGTTATTGAGTTGGTTTAACGTCCAACATCAGCACAATATATGCCATATTGTGGATCGGCTCCAAGACTGACATCTGACAATTTATGTGCTGACACACACGAGACATGGCGGGTATACCTTGACTCCTGTCTCAGTCGGTCACATTAAACTGGCACCGATCCAACCAGTAGGGAACGAAATCGCCAGGACTCGAACACTTGAGTAGATGGGCTCGGTGTATTAAAAACAAAACAAAAACAAAAAAGCAACTAGTTGTTGTTGTTGTTGTTGTTGTTGTTGTTGTTGTTGTTGTTGTTGTTGTTGTTGTTGAGTTGGTTTAACGTCCAACATCACACTATATAGCATATTGTGGATGGGCCCCAAGACTGACTCTGACAATTTATGTGCTGACACACACGAGACATGGCGGGGATACCATGACTCCTGTCTCACGGTCACATTAAACTGGCACCGATCCAACCAGTAGGGAACGAAATCGCCAGGACTCGAACACTTGAGTAGATGGGCTCGGTGTATTAAAAACAAAACAAAAACAAAAAAGCAACTAGCCCTAAGGAGCATAAATAAGAAGCTATGTATTGACTAAACTTTAGTAAAATAGGCATTCAAAGCATAACAACAACAAATACAACAACAACAACAACAACAACAACAACAACAACAACAACAACAACAACAAGAACAACAACAACAACAACAACAACAACAACATAACAGCAACAAGCCTAGTATTATTGTTATTAGTCTTTTGATCCGTTCGTGACATCGCCTAATTGCTTACGTTGGACATTGAGAAAACAACAAACCTAAAAAAAAACAAACCCACAGAGATTGAACTGTAAACGGTGGAGATACAGTCATGTAGATACTGTTGTGATTGGATTTCTTGCAAGATGAGACGCGAGATTCAATTAAAAAAAAAACACAAAAAAAAACAATGTCAAATTTGATGCAAGGACATTGCCCTATTTATATTGCTATACAGAGAAGCGACGTAATATTACCGAAACCATAAAATGGGTTTATTAAGGTTATTCAAGATAATTCATAAATATTAATAGTGGGTATTGTTGTACTGGAAAATTGTTGGTCTTATATAAGGTACTTACCCTATTTGTTTCGAGATAAGAACTATCCTTCATTATTACCATGCAGTGGGTTAATTAAACCAAGTATTATTAGGAGCATCATTACACTGGAAATTAACAAATTTACCAAAAGAGTTTACCTATTATTCTAGATGAAAATTCGTCTTTATAATTACCATAGACTTAATGAATAATAGTTATTGACGGTGTCTTAAGGAGAAGAGATATTAGGATAGCGTAGTATATGGCATCGACTCAAACAAACAAATAATATGTAAGCGTGTAGAGAGTTATATTAACTCGGTCATATTGGCAGTGAAAAAGTCGGTCAGACGGCTATATAGAGAAAAGTAGAAGATGTAGAGGATGGGTTAAACGTATAAAGAGATAAATAGCAGAAAGGTATAGTTTATTTGTGTCTGTGTAAGAGAGAGAGAGAGAGAGAGAGAGAGAGAGAGAGAGAGAGAGAGACAGAGAGAGAGAGGGAGAGAGAGAGAG
>RQTK01000920.1:18696-28946 GCA_003991915.1 Elysia chlorotica
TTCTTCTTCTTCTTCTTCTTCTTCTTCTTCTTCTTCTTCTTCTTCTTCTTCTTCTTCTTCTTCTTCTTCTTCTTCTTCTTCTTATTTTTTCACTCTTTCTCTCTCTCTCTCTCTCTCTCTCTCTATCTCTTTATCTCTCTTTCTCTACTCTGAACAAACCAAAACATTACTCGACCCTTACATACACGTTGACCCAATCCTTCGGCCGCTCTCTTGTGTAGACGAAACGGAACTATTTAAATCTATAGTCGAGGAAAAAAACGGAACTATTTAAATCTATAAATAGTCAAGGAAAACAAAAAAAGTCGGATTAAACGACATGCTGGCCATAAAACTGTTTAACTTTAAGACCCACTTGTCTTCGGAATTGAATGACGAAAAGCCATCTAATCCTGGCGCTTTTAATTCCTGATACAGCCGTGTGAAGAGAGAGGTCTTCTCGAGACGTGTGAAGCAGTGGATTCTCAGGCACACTGCATGTTCCATATTGATGCGCTTTTTGTTTGATTATGCAAAGAGAATTGTTCTTCAGCGTTGCTTGTGAGATCAAGGGCTATAATTATGCTCTCTTTCTATTTGATCTCCTCGATATCTCTCTCTCTATTTTTTTAGTCTATCTTTCTGTCTGTCTGTCTGTCTGTCTGTCTGTCTCCCTCTCTCTCTCTCTCTCTCTCTCTCTCTCTCTTGTTCTGACTCTCTCTTTCTCTTCCTTTCTCTTTCTACCGCTATCTCTCTTTCACGCTCATCTAATTGATTACAAAATATCGCAAAATAAAGTACACCGCTCAACTAATGATTATGGTTATTCTAGGTCTATGACTTGTGTGTTTCAGATTTGTTGGCAGGGCATCAAAAACTAAAAAAATTAATGAGATGATTCATCAATGCAGCAAATTAAT
This sequence comes from Elysia chlorotica, assembly GCA_003991915.1. NCBI lineage: Eukaryota > Metazoa > Mollusca > Gastropoda > Plakobranchidae > Elysia > Elysia chlorotica. Next base: position 19,596 of record RQTK01000920.1, read on the forward strand.
AACCGCCGCGCTGCACGCACAAACATTGTTTGGCTTACAAAATACATCCGTCATAATAATATTATTCTCAAGAAATAAATGTGTTTATACCTTCGTAATGTACTTACGTTTTCCAGGTTTTGTTCTCTCTCTGTATGTCTGTTTGTCTGCCTGTCTGTCTGTTTCTGTCTCTCTGTTTATATGTCTGTCTATCTCCTCTCTCTCTCTCTCTCTCTCTCTCTCTCTCTTTCTCTGTTTCTAACAAGGTTTCTGAAAAGTCCATCCTCTCCATGGCATGATAGAAAATTACCCAACTACCCAAATGAAGGTCATAGACATTCTTCATGGAACGAAATTCTATTTATATAGTGCTGCCAAAATAACTTCTCATTCCATCTCGAATGCAATGACGCAAGCTGTTACCAATAATATCGGTGCATTATTATTAACTTTATTTCCGAAAAAAAAAAAACGCAATGATCGAAAACCATATAAAAACATTGGCCAAATTATTGTAGGATAGAATTATCTGTGTTTTAGCGTGTTCAGCCTGCAAAAGTTTAGTGAACATAAAAAAATTTTATTACAGTTTTCTAACGATCAACATTTGGTCTAAACCCTCTAGATTCTATTTCTAGTAAAAGAATGCTTGAAACTTTAATCTTTAAACCCATAAACACCTAAAGCATGTGTGCAAAATAATATGAATATTCCGTACTAAGAGATTAGAAGAATTTTTTTTAAATGTATGTGCTGAACTAGTAACTTTAAGGATACCAACCACCATAGTGAGATGAAGTTACGAGTAAAGAGATTATTACTTAAAATCTCGTTTTTCACCCACCCTAACCTTTGCTTTTAATATTAAAATTTTTTTTTTACAAATTTAATTGTTGCCACGACTGTTTTGATGTTAAACCGAACAAGTAATGACGAAAAAAAATTGTATATATGCCACCACAGCAGCTGCTGATTAAGTGAATTGGTTCGCAACCAGAATTTAGGATGTGGCCCCATTCTGCACATCGCATTTTTCTACATATCATTTCGAGAGCATAATACATTTTGCAATGTACTGAATTCAAATCGTATGTTGCCACATACATAGTGCACTGGATGTTATTCGTAAATCAAGATTTTAATATCGCCTGCAACTCAATTCGATTACTAATATTCACGCCTAGCGCTAACGTATCGTGTTATTACTAAATTCGTCTACTTATCTGTCTAGCATAATAATCATATTCGCCAAGTAGGGGATGACTATGTGTGGAGAGAAGAAAAATAAGAGAGAGAAAAAGTTGACGTATGTTTTAAACCCTTGAAGGGTTTCGTCAAGTGTTGCATGTCTATATTTAGACGTGTGTACTTTTGGGTCTGATTCGTTTTAAGAGGCGGGTAATGTAGCTATGAGAAAAGACTGACACCAATAAAATAAAAAAAGGATTTATATATGTTTGTAGCTGTCAGGAAGATAAGAACACTTATAGATTATGGAGAGAGAGATATATTAGCAGAGTCAGAGGCAGACATTCTGACAGTGGGTAGAGAGAGAGAAAGATAGAGAGAGAGAGAGAGAGAGAGAGAGAGAGAGAGAGAGAGAAAGAGAGAGAGAGAGAGAGAAAGAGAGAGAGAGAGAGAGAGAGAAAGAGAGAGAGAGAGAGAGAGAGAGAGAGAGAGAGGAAGAGAGAGAGAAGAGAGATAGAGAGAGAGAAAGCTTAGCTGAGGAAAAATGACTAAATTTTACTTTGCTATTTGTATTATTGCGTTTGAAATCTTCCCAGACGTGGTTAAAAAGGCATTGTCCTCTCACGTGTAGATTTGTTCTTATCATTCTGACAGCGACAAACATATATAAATCCTTTCTTTTGTTTGTATGTCATTCCTTTTCTTGCATCTGTCCCTGTCTGTCTGACTGACTGCTTTTCTTTCCCCTTCGTAAATTCATAGATTTAGTAAAAGGAATTTAATATACCGTTAGGAATGTTTTAAAATAAATCATGAAAAATTAAGGTTTGTTTCGTTCCTCGATTCTCGATGTCGAGTTTTCAATCGGACTACCTCTTTCAAGTCCTGTTTGAGTTACCGGTAATGTCGTTGGCTTTTTCTACGAAACACGTACACAATGCTATTTTTGATTATCCTTTTATATTACCGGTAGGCGTACTCAAAACAAGGTAAACAAACCTTCATAATACGTTCATAACAGATTGCGATTCCAATGAATGCTTTTTATCGTACACGTTTCCAAGGAGAAAATTAATTTTAGCTGGCATTGGGCAATTCCTCTACTCAGTTGTTTAATTTTATATTGATCTATCTCGTTTTTTTAAATACTTGAGATTTATAGTGTATTTAAGAGTGAGATAGGATACTGTAGGCCTTCAGTTGATGCAACGAATTATTTTACTCTTTACTAAACAACCATTCCGCTTTGAAACAGCCCTTTCTTGGTCGAAGGCAATAGCACTCTAATGCTTTCTATGCTGGTTTATGGTTTTAATTAAATTTTTCAAAAGCTATGGGCAGCTTTGATTGCTGTTGTTTTTTTGTTTTTTTTTGTTGTTGTTTTTTTTTTATTCATAGGTGCGCGGTTTATAATAATGGCATTGTGCCAAAGAGTAACAAATGGTTAGGTTGATAAAGAGACAGTTAGATAGATAACTAGATAGGTAGGCCTAGGTAGGTAGGTAGGTGATAAATGGATAGATAGATAGATAGATAGATAGATAGATAGATAGATAGATAGATAGATAGATAGATAGATAGATAGATAGATACATGTAGATAGATATAGGGGCTTGGGGGAGCAGTAGTTAGATTAATTACAAAAGAGAGAGAGAGAGAGAGAGAGAGAGAGAGAGAGAAAAGCTTAGCTGAGGAAAAATGACTAAATTTTACTTTGCTATTTGTATTATTGCGTTTGAAATCTTCCCAGACGTGGTTAAAAAGGCATTGTCCTCTCACGTGTAGATTTGTTCTTATCATTCTGAGTCTGACAGCGACAAACATATATAAATCCTTTCTTTTGTTTGTATGTCATTCCTTTTCTTGCATCTGTCCCTGTCTGTCTGACTGACTGCTTTTCTTTCCCCTTCGTTCCCCCTTTTTTCTGTCTGTCTGTCTGTCTGTCTGTCTGTCTGTCTGTCTGTCTGTCTGTCTTTCTGTCTGCCTGTGTGTCTGTTTGTCTGTATGTCTGTCTTTCTGCCTGTCTGTCTGTCTGTCTGTCCGTCTGTCTGTCTGTCTGTCTGCCTGTCTGTCTGTCTGTCTGTCTGTCTGCCTGTCTGTCTGTCTGTCTCTCTCTCTCTCCCTCTCCCTCTCTCCCTCCCTGTCTCGTTCTTTATCTCTCTGCCTGTCTGTCTGTCTTTCCCCTATCTCTCTTTCTTGTTCTCTTTTAACCATTATAGTGCTGATGTTGGACGTTAAACCAACTGAACTACAACTACTACAACTTTCTAACACCCCCCCCCCCCTCTCTCTCTCTCTCTCTCTCTCTCTCTCTCTCTCTCTCTCTATCCCTCTCTCTCTCTCTGTTTCCATCTTTTCCTAAAACTGCGCGACTCTGACCCGTTTACCACGCCTCTCATTCTGCAAGTTATATTATTTCTATTATAATTTTATTTACATAGTAATCTGCACTTTAACCGTCAAGGCGTCATACCCACATTAACATTTTATCCTCCTTTTGAACACTATGGTTCTACATGTATTTTATCACGAACTTATTTAACTGCCTGTCACTGATCTCATAAAAGCTTTATGTTCACCGGTGTGAAATAATTATTTGCGCTTCTATTTATATTCCAATCTTTGTTTGGGTTCATGTTAGACTGTGATATCGCAATAGATCTTTTTTTGTTGTTCACACGTAAGGAGCATTAAGTTATAAAAGATCATTATGTTCATTTATATAATCAACAGGCAAGTCGTCTAACGTTGTTGAGACTCCAGTATAATCTATATAGGATGAAACTGCTTTGTTCTTTTTATATTTTTTTTAATCCAATATATTATTATCAGCTATCTATCCATTCAACCTACTGCGTCTTTCTTCATTTTATGTTCCTCGATAATTTATGTCGATCTATTTGGACTTCTTCCGGTGCCTCTTTATTCTTTTTCTTTCTCTGTTCCCGAGTATTATTTTTAGAATCAATCATGGTTATATCAATATATCTACACGGCACTTAAGAAAAGAGTATTAACTGACTGTTGCAGAAGGTGTTATTGACTCTGTGACATCGACAATCTTTTCTCCACCGTCTTAACATTCTTGTTGGCAAGGCGTCAAAACTCTCTCTCTCTCTCTCTCTCTCTCTCTCTCTCTTCTCTCTCTCTTCTCGACACCCTCTCTCGACACCCTCTCTCGACTTTCTCTCTCCTTCTCTCTCTCGACTCTCTCTCTCTCGACACTCTTTCTGCCTTCTCTCTCTCTCTCTCTCTCTCTCTCTATCACTCTGGTACACTTTAGCTACCGACCTTCACCTTTCTCCTCGTCAGCACAACCCTTCGCATTTACAGTTACAAATAAACCCGCAGTCCATATATATACAACCACAGACGCCTGGCTCCTCGACTTCCTTATCGGTATCCAATTATGACGTCAAACCCTCAACCCATGAATGCTCTTTGGCCCGAAAACACAGGCCTCCAGCTCTTTATGACACACAATGAACCAGGGACACCGTCACAACGAAGACCTGGGCTGAACAGTCTGCTGTGATCTCACACTGTCACAGCCCATTCAGATCTCTGACTCCTCTCTGAGGCCTGTGCCCTGAGCCATCCCATGACCTCCCTTCCCTGCCCCCCACTCTCCCTCCTCACCTGTGTCTCATATGCTCTACACTCTCTCTCTTTTTTCTATCTCTTTCCCTCTCTCCTGTCCCTACTCTGCTTTCTGTCTCTCTGTCTGTCTGTCTGTCTCTGTCTGTCTGTCTGTCTGTCTCTGTCCCTGTCTCTCTCTCTCTCTCTCTCTCTCTCTCTCTCTCTCTCTCTCTGTTTACCTATGGCTTTCCCTTTCCTTCTATTGTCTGTCTGTTTCTCTCTCCCCCCCCTTCTCTCTCTCCCCCTCTCTCTCTCCTTCTCTCTGTCTCTCTTTCTCTCTCTCTCTCTCTCTCTCTCTCTCTCTCTGTCCCTCTCTCTCTCTCTTCTCTTCCTTCCATGGTCATTCTCAAGTTTACTCGTTTTAAAACCAGCTCTGGTTGTAATCTGCACTTTTTTTTTTAATGCGTTATTGTGTATCTACCCAATCATCTCTCAGGGTGAGATAGTCTGTCTTTATTACCTGCATGTCTGTCTTCCTGTAGGTATGTCTCTCTGTCTGTTTCTCTATCTGGCAGTCAGTCTGTCAGTCTGTCTGCTTAACGGTATGATCTTCTTTCTTTCTCTCCATGTTTCTATCTTTGTATATCTGTCTCTTCTGTCTCTGTTTGCCTCTATGCCTGTCAGTTTCTCTGTCTCTCTATCTCTGTATCTCTCTCCCCATCTCCCACCTCTATCTCTCTGCCCCCCCCCCCCCCCCCCCGTTCCAAAGCTCCTAAACAGGACAAGGCTGAAGTTTTTTTCTTCGCTGTAATGCAGCTAGCACTAGTAGCAGGCCTAGGCCCTGTCGCTCCACGTCAAGTGTTGTGTGTCGAGAGAGCTAGTCGAGTCCCACCTCTCGTTCCGATCCTTCCTCTCTCTGTCCTCATTGAAGGGGGCTGTCGTTCAAAGAACACAAAAATAATACAATCCCTGTAATTAAGGTCAGAGTCAGTCAGTCCTGTCACAATCAGCGACGAATTATGACAGAGGGCGAGACAGCCAATGGTAATAGTAGATCTAGGCTGTACTGAACAAGTGAATATATTCTGCATTCTGCTTTGCAACTCTGGTAGCCGTGTATTTTTTGGATTTTGTTACATGTACCATAATAATTTCCTTCATTTAAATTCAGCTTTGTGGTGTATTGGCGATATCGGTATTTTCCGATAATTCAATGCTAGATTTTAATTAGTTTTATTCTGTTCAGTTTTTTTCTTCACATGACTGGATAAAGGAATCGTTAACCTTGTTAAGCGTCCGTCACCTTTGTCACGATCGCTTTGTTGGGTAGGTTATTGAACATGCTCTAGATTCTTTTTGTTTAAATCTTTGCAATTCTTATCTGCCAATCTAGAGTATTTGATAACAAGTATAGCATAGCATGATTTTAATAATGACTGGGTAAAACGAAATTGATCGTACCATGCCTTAAGTGGACCTTTTATCTATCTATATATCTATATATATCTCATTTTTACAATATATGTGTGTTTCAATGTGTCTTCATAGGCCCATGTTGTGCCAAATTTGGATATGCAGGAAATCCTAAGTGTTTAGACATTTACAGTGGATCTAATTCGTAATCTCGTGTGGTGTGGTATTTGTGTTGATAATTATGTAATTTTTTGCTTTTCGTTTAAAAGTGCTTCCAATGTGATTAGTTGTACCTAAAATTAATGGATAGTCAATTATTCATATAATTCGTGTAGTTATGTTTTGAGGATAACAAGAGCGACAATCAAAACGTTGGACATACATTTCTACATTTCTTGGAGAGCGATCGTATGAAACGTCACGGTTGTAGCTTATTACATAGTATTAGACAATCCAGAGGCACCCGGCTGCGAACCCACAATCAGTCAAAATTTATTTGTTAATTTTCTTCTCCTACTGGTTGGGTCAGTATAATGATGTGACTAGGTAAGACATAAGTCAATGTATCCCCGCACCGTCTCTCTCTCTTGCATCACGTAAAACTGTCAGACATTAATCGTGGGACCCGTTCACAATATAGCTTTTACGATGTTGATGTGGGACGCTAAACAACAAACATAGTTCTGTCTCTGTCTTGCATCACCTGTCAGACATTAATCATGGGGCCCGTTCACAATATAGCTTTTAATTGCTGACGTTGGACGCTAAACAACAAACATACAAACAAACAACAGCCTAGTACATTGTAATAGACTTCGTGACCTATGTAATGAAAAAAATATATAATTATGGTCTAGGCGTCGGGATTTTAATCATTAGACACTTTACCAACGTGATTTGGTAATCGTTGATTGCATTACATGGATATAATAATGTCGCAGGTGAAAATAGGACGCGAGTTGTAGAGAAAATTTACTTTGGCTGGGTTGAAATAAAGAAGTGTAATGAGTTTATTCGAGACCCTTGTAACTTGATCTAGACTGACGTCGGCGTATGCTTATAATGTGCATATGAGAATAATTAATTAAGTTTGTATTTCACTGCCTTCACCTAAAAATAATTGTGATACACTGGAAATAAAACCGCTGATGTTGTGTGCGGTTTCTTTTCCTATAGGCGGTCTTTGCATTCGTAGAAATTGACTTATTCCATGATTGATTCGTATAATACCCATATATAGGTTAAACTAGTTTCTTTGAACAAGAATACCGAACCTTTTTTTTTTTAATAAGTATAATTGTAAAATGCAAAAGAGTTGAGTTTAGTTTAGTTCGTTTAACGCCAGCACTATATAGACACATTGTGGACGGACCCCAAGACTGACGTCTAATAATTTCATGTGCTCCCACACACAAGACAGGGCGGGCATACCATGACTCCTGCCTGAGCCGTTCACATTAAACTGACACCGGTCCAGAGCTCGACCCACGGACCTCATGCGTCGGAAGCCGATGTTCTATCCCAAGACTAACACGCTCCCCAAAATGCAAATGAAGGAAACCGCTGCTAGTTTATCCTTTTCTTTCATAATGGATGTGTAAAAAATGATGGTCTATAGGCCATTAAGATCGATTAGAAACCAATACCTCCGATTTAAAAAATACTTTTAATTGTATGATATATATTACCTACATAACACCTCAATCCGTCAATTCGTGCCTGCTCTTAAGCGTTTTCATCAATGGTCTCCTATATTTCGTTAGAAAGGTGACGTGGCTATGCTATTTGCAATAATGAGGGAGAGGCTAAAAATGACCCAGTCATGTTTTTATCAGATGGATTTCCTACGTCTATCGTTGAACGTGCTGTTGTTATGCTAACAAAGATAAATCTCGGTCAGATGGAAGTTATTTTTACACTTGATCAGAGCTAAGCCAGAACCTCCAAGTCTAAATCGAATGTGTTTGAACTAGATCTCTTCTAAGAAAAATGTCATTTTGTAAGAAACCAATCAAGTACCAGGCGTCCCAATTTTTTCTTTCTACGAATTGTTTTTAACAACTTCAGAAACAACAGCAACAACAACAACAACAAAACCAACTACAACAACAACAACAATAACGATTACAAAAACAACGGTCACAACAACAACAACAACAACAACAACAACAACAACAACAACAACAACAACAACAACAATCACAACAACAACAACAACAACAACAACAACAACAACAACAACAACAACAACAACAACAATAACCACTAATACTACTTTTGCAAAAAAAAAACAGCAACAACAACAGCAACAACGCCGGCGACGACAACAACACCAATAACACTATTACAACAACAAAAACAAACACAACAACAATAACTAAAGGGTGCGGATAAATATGGCTCAATTGCCTTTATTTTCAATCAATTTCGTCAGTGCTAGCAGAAGTCAGTACATTGTATCTCCATATTCGTTTTTTTTTTTTTTTCTTAAACGCATATATTTTAATCTTTGAAATAACTAGATCTAGTCTCGGGATCCCTCATGAAGTTTGATTAATGGAGACTCTATCTTGCATAACCTTAATGTCATGTAGAGCATACTTCCCAACGATAAAGTTGTATTTACATTAAAGATATTCTATTATGTCACTTTTAGATTTTCAGACTTCGTTGTTGTTTCTTCCCTCAAGGCATCGACATCGGTGTTTTGTCAAGGGTCTCTTCTAAGAAATCTTCCCGAAATTTCTATTTCGACTCAGTGATAAATTTAGATGGATAGATATTTATGGATCGGGAATACGATATTCTAGCAACAAATGGAACCATTGTAATCATACTGTTAGGTTATTATCATAACTATCATAACAATCTCAAAGCTTTCCGTTGTTTGCAATATTGTGAAATGCAAATTAATGCGGAAGTTGGCTTAATATTGTGTTTGTTTTGTTTGTGAGGAATAATCATTAGTCTCCCGTTGATATTTGCAATATTGTGAAATTCATAATAGGTTATGCGGAAAACTCCTACCACATTACGCCATTCTTTATTGTGGATAATTATGTTGGAGCCAAATTTGGAAACAAACGGTTCATATGATAATTCCTAAAAACTCAACATCACCAAGTTATTTTTGCTGTGATCTGGGGAAGGATAAAATAAAAATGATATTAAGAATAGCAATAATAATAATAA
>RQTK01000920.1:43254-55754 GCA_003991915.1 Elysia chlorotica
TGTTTTTAATTTCCGTCGTTCCATCTTTCGATGTTATTTTCCAAAGGATTTTTTAAAATTGTAGTCTATTACAGGCGGTTTAGAAAGGTAAGATATTACACCATCTTTGATTACACCAATTGGATCTTTAAAAATAATATAATTTTGGCCTCTCTAAAGACTCTAAGTGCAAACAACTTTGTCTTATACGTTTTCCGTTTTATAATGTTAAGCTTATGTTTCACCAAAAGTTGAAAAATGTTACCTATCAAATTTTGGAATACTTGAGCTCCTTTTTAGGTTTAGTTATTTAAGTCCGCAAACTAGATCTAGGTAAGTGATAGTGATGTCGAACGGTGCGACCTTTCTATTTAGTCAGTGAAACAGAGACAAAAATTAATATAAAACGCGCAAACGGAAGATTAACGATATTGCGAATAAATCTCTAACGCTTAGCTTGTTGAATATACATGTAATTAATCAATTCACGTCTTCTAACAAAAGATTAATGGACAATAAAGCCTCTTCCAACAAAAGATTAACGGACAATAAAGCAATTATATAATATAGTGCTTGCGTGAGATGCTAAACAACAAAATCAAAGCGGACTAACTTTTAGTGAAATATAATTTCCTATTGTTGTCTTTTGGGCTGAATTTCGACCTTTCTCATAATGTAGGTCTAAAATAAAACAACAGGTGAAGTTGCTAGTTTAGCAGTTTACGAGGTCTCGCCCGGACGCTCACACAATAAAGGGAATATCCGGAAAAGTGGGCACTAGTTAGCACGAGTTTTCTCATGACCAGAGACTATAGATTTAGTGAGACGTTTCACAGAAAAAGCTCACTGTGTAATTGATACGTGGAGCAAAGGCAGCTCGTGGCGGGTTCTCATTCTATTTCTATATTCAAATGAAGCCGATTGAAACATTTAATGTTCAAAGTCTTTACTAGAGTTTTAAATAAGGAGGCAACCGTACCATATTAATAATTGTCTTAAGACGCCAAATCGGGACCGTGAAATCTGCCATTATTTCACACTCTCTGCTAATACTATAGGCGAAAAAGGCAGATCGTGACTAGACTTATCTATTCATTCACCCTTTATTTTTTATGTTTATTTTTTTACAGAACAGACCAAATCACGAAATAATCGGAGTGAACACATTGTAGTGTAATAAGGGTAAAAGTGATTTATCTCTAATAAGCCCTTACCATAGTTAGTTCAGATCGATACTCAAAGAGGCGTTTTTCTTCAGCATACTCAGCCTACAATGCAACGATGACAACTGATCCAACTGGGCCTACTATTTTAATAGTGTAGTTCACCTGGATTCTTATTGCAGTCTTTTGTCTACTTTGGTGACTTTGCTTGCTATTTTTGGAAATCTCGTTCTTTACCAAACTAGCCACTCATGTTGCATTCAATGTAGCTAGGTCAGTCTGACAAGGCCTCGACTGAAAAGGTCAGCGACAATCGGTCAGACAATAGGCTTAATGGTACATGTATTCGTAATTATAATAAGAAAGCAGGATTCCATGTTAGAGACCAAAGGGAAAAAAATTAGAAAAATTTGGAAGCGTAGACAAAATCACGTTCTTTGTTTAACATGCGTATACTCAGTCCATCTTATAAGTTGATTCTGTGAGAAAGGTTTCACCTTTGCTTTGAAAAAAAAAGTAGTATTTGATTTGGTTTATGAAAGATTCCTCATAGGTTTATCCTATTCGGAGTAGGGAACACCAATCAAGATTTGAACCGCGGACCTCTCTCTGTCTCTCAGCCCAAAGCACTAACCAATTGAGTTACTGTTCCTAATTTTACAACTACCGGTGCTAAGTTAATTTATGGAAGTTCCCCTCAAGTGAAGTGCTGAAGTTGGACGTTAAGTCAGCTCCACCCAACTTAAGAGATAGGTACGACTTGGTTAGATGCTATTCCAACCCACTGCAAGAACATTGAATATTACATTAGCCAGAGAGCGAATAATTATGAGCGATTGTGGTTCGCATGAGCAAAATCGTGTTTTCTAGATTCAAAGAAACTTTGAGATAAGCTAAGATATGGAATTGAAAATTTCCTGTTGTTTTATCTATTATGTCTTACTGAGATCAAGCAGATTTTTAAAGATTTCGACAGTCATCTTTTTTTTATTTTTTTGTTGGGGAAGGGCACGGAAGACTAAAAAATTTGATATAATTTTTAGGGTTCCAGCCCATAATTACTCCGACCCAAGAGGGTGTCTGGTGGAAAGCTGAAAGTATAAAGAGCTATGCTATTCGCTCTTCTAGCAGTTAAATTGCTAGAATGTTGATAAGTCTGAGTGTAGCCGTTTATCATTATGGAACGGGTCAATCATAATTATATTCCATAGAAGAATTCTAGCCCGTAATTTATTCTGACCCAATATGGTGTCTGCAAGAAAGTTGAAAGTATAAAGAAATATAGTACTCGCTCTCTCAGCTTAAAAAGCTAGGATGTTGATACGACTAAGTGTAGCTGTTGATGATCATGGAACGGGTCAACCATTTATTCCATAGTAGGATTCCAGCCCGTAATTCATTCTGATCCAGGTTGTAATTGAGTTGATTTACGTCCACCATCAGCAATATATGGGCTATAATATAGACGGGCCCCAAGATGGGACGTCTGACATTTTGTCTTCTGCCACATACGATACAGGGCGGGGATACGGAGAGAGAGAGAGAGAGAGAGAGAGAGAGAAAGAGAGAGAGAGAGAGAGAGAGAGAGAGAGAGAGAGAGAGAAAGAGAGTATTATAGTTCAACTTTCTTGCAGTCATCATCTTGGGTCAGAGTGGGCGCGGTGGCCCTGGGGTAGAAAAACGGCTTTCGACGCAAAAGGTGCGTGGTTCGAGTCCTGACAATCTCTACTGCTTGGGTCGGTGTCATTTTAAAGTGTTCGGCTGAAACAGGAGTCATTGTATCCCCGCCCTGTATCGTATGTGAGTTACATGCATATACTCAGTCCATCCTTTAAGTTGATTATGTGAGAAAGGTTTCACCTCTAATAAAAAAAAAAGAAGTATCATTTAATTGAGTTTATGAAGAAATCATCATGGGTATTTGCTATTCGGAGTATGGAACACCAGTTAAGATTCGAACCATTTTTTCTGACCCAAGATGGTGTCTGCAAAAAAGTTGAAAGTATAAAGAAATATAATACCGTACTCGCTCTCTCAGCTTAAAAAAGCTAGGATGTTGATACGTGTAGTGGTTCATCATCATGGAATGGTTCTATCTTAAAATTATGTTTTTATCTCTAGAAGACACATGGAGGCTTTCTAGGCAGAATCGTGTAGATTGCTAGGTTGCCGGCGTTGTTTGTCATTAATGTATGATTAACACAGCTCAACCTGGAGTTAATGGATTTAGAATCCAGTGTGTGTCTTGGTTCTTGCGAAATAACGCGTTAGACAAGACAGACACAAAGCGACTTTGATTTAATTTGACATTTTAAGACGCGAATACTCAAAAAGAAAAAAAGCGTGTTTTTCATATATTATGTGAGACATGGGTAAATAGAGAGAGAGAGAGAGAGAGAGAGAGAGAGAGAGAGAGAGATGGAGAGAGAGAGAGAGAAACAGGCAAACAGACAGACAGACAGACAAACGACAGAGACAGTGTAAGAGACAGACAGACAGACAGACAGACAGACAGGCAGGCAGGCAGAGCAGACAACATGCATACGACAGAGACAGAGAATATTATTAACTTCATAACCAAAGAAAAAATGCGGCATTGAGACAAGCAAATGGAAAATCAGAAAAAAACATGATAGTAATAGTATCGCAACAATAATGACAAGATACATGGTTAGCATTCTGGTACAATCAAGATAGATTGATACGATATGTTCAGACAGTGACAAAACGCTGAAGGAAGAACTTAGAACAGAAAGGAAGAGCCACACGTACTTCAAGTACACAATTGAAAAGTAATTGCTCCGTTTATTGGTACTTAAGTTCGCGCTTAATTAAGTCGGGTGCGCTAAAGTACTTGACTTGTAGTACACTGACTCAGGCTAGTCTTAGACTTATCTCAGAAGCAGGTCTCCTATCACTATCGCTAGACAATGTATTCTCTCTCAGTCTCAGTCGCTGTTGTAAGCTGGGCCAAGCTAGGTTACTTTGTGGTACTAGTTCTAGTAGGCCTATCAGAGGAAAAGTTCGTTCACCTTTTGTGGTTTGTTTTGTTATTGAAGATACTCTGTGTTGACGGAAACTGAAAGTGAAATATATTACATTTCATAGAGAGTGGAGTTTTTGGGTTTTTTGTTATCGTTGTAGTAGTGTATTCTTAAAGCGGTTTCAAACGTTAGACCCAGTGATAGTTATGTATATTTATTGAAGAGAATTAAAATGAAAGAATGTGATAAATAGTGTAATAACATTTTCTCGTCGGTCTTTTTTCAGCTTGTGACAATTCGCTATTTGTGTTTTATCCAGATATATTTAATCTCCTGAAAGCTCTTTATAATAACTTTTAACATTAAGTATTGTATATTTAAAGGAATTTATGTTATGCGTACTTATTTAACAGAGAGGAGAGAAGTTCATCCTTAAATAGAATGTAGATTATGGGAGAATTAGTGTAGGAATAGAAAGTAACCTTTGATCAAGGAATACTATAGTTTAGTAATCCATGCCTTTAATGCATATTGCCTCTCCATAATATTCAAAAACAATAGTATAGCTACAGTTCTGCAGAAAAAAAACATACCTCGATATAAGATAATAAAATAAAATTAAACTACCAAATATTGCTTAGGTGTGTTTTCTGAAAATAAGCCTGAAGAGCCTAGATGATTTTAAGAATCAAAAAGCTAGATACATACAAACCATGTGGCATGAAGTAATGTGCACAGTTTTAAGTGTGTGTATTACAACAAGCAATATTATTTACTGGCTTGGTTGGTGTCAGTGAAATGTGATCGATTGAGACATTCCCGCTGTCTCTCTGTAATACGCGAGTTATAATAATCATAGATCAGTCTGGGGACCCGTCCACTAGATAGCCAAGGAGAATACATTTGACATCGAGAAATCAAAAAACAAAAACAAAAAACAGCATGGTTTTCGTTGTTTTCATTCGTTCATAATTATATTCATTTTTTTCCCTCTAACACATAGTATTCTTGCCTTCTATTCTTCTTCATTTTCTTTCTTACGAAATACGTGTACTTAGATCGGGATTATTTTAAAATGAAAATGAGGATAGAATTAAGTTAGTTTAAAATACCCAAGGCTGTTTTTTTCTGTGGAAGTGTTTCAAGAGAGAGTCAGTGTACATTGATATCGATAGCCCTCGAACCTGTTGGGAAGGCGTGACTTCAAGAGAAACCATTTAAGTGTAAGAAGGGTCAAGTACTCGTATTATAAGTAAAGTATGCAGTCAAAGGTACTTGCTCAAGGACGGTGCTAGATGACTGTGTGCAAAGCGCGCAGAGAGAGAGAGAGAGAGAGAGAGAGAGAGAGAGAGAGAGAGAAAGGGGAGACATAGACAAATAGAGAGAGGGAGAGAGATAGCTAGCAAGAGAGAAAGACAGAAAGACAGACAGAGACAGAGAGAGGGAGAAAGACTGAGACAGACAGAGACAAAGAATGAGAAAAAGAAACAGAGAGAGAGAGGGAGGAGGGACAAGAACAAATAGAGAGAGGGAGAGAGATAGATAGAGAGAAACACGGACAGACAGAGACGGAGAGAGAGACAGAGACAGTCAGACAGTCAGACAAAGAGAGAGACAATGAGAGAGACAGAGAGAGAGAGAGAGAGCGAGCGAGAAAGACAGACAAAGAGAGAGAGAGAGAGAGAGAGAGAGAGACAGACAGACAGACAGACAGACTGACAGACAGACAGACAGACAGAGAGCTACATAGTCATGAGGAACATTGCGAGTTTACCTTCCCTTAATACACGTTCATGTAGTCATTATGGAAAGGGGGCCCTACAACCTAATGGAGCGCACACAATCAGCCAAGTCCAGTTTTCTCAGCAAACCCATGGATCTAGATCTAGATCTAACCGCAACCTTGGACTCAAGTCAAAGCTCTTGTGTTTGGAGTACTGGCCCTTTGAAGGTTCCCCCAATACGACTGTGTACTTTCAGCCATTGTTTGAGGTCCCAGATTTTTGGAAGGGGGTTTATTTGCGCGTCACTCGACTAATGCATTGCACAATCATGATTGTGTGCCCTATCGTGTAATTTTAAGATTCACTATTTGGAGCTTTGTGCAGAATAAGGTTTTTTGTTCGTTTCAGATTTCGAGAAATTAAATACGGTTTTTCTGGGTTACAAAGTGTTTACATATTAGAGAGAGAGAGAGAGGGGGGAGAGAGAGAGAGAGAGAGAGAGAGAGAGAGAGACGAGAGAGACATGCAGACAAACAGAGAGAAAGAGAGAGAAATAGAGGGTGAGAGATAGCGAGAGAGAGAGAGAGAGAGAGAGAGAAATAAAGATAAAAAGAGATAGAAAGAGAAAGAGAAAGAGAAAGAGAGAGAGAGAGAGAGAGAGAGAGAGAGAGAGAGACAGAGAGATGAGAGACAGAGAGACATAAGAGAGACAGAGAGACAAAAGAGAGAGAGACAGAGAGAGCCATGCAACATAATAGATACAAAAAATTAGAGAAAGAAAGAGAGAGAGAGAGACAGAGAGAAAGAGAGAGAGACACGGAGAGATAGACAGAGAGCAAGAGATAGAGAGAAACATGACGTACTCTCATTTTTCACATAGCAATCGCAAGTGTACCTTCCCTTAATACACGTACATGAAGTCATTATGGAAAGGGGTCCCTACTACACTACAACCTAATGGAGCGCACACAATCAGCCAAGTCCAAAGTTCTCAACAAACCCATAGATCTAGATCTAGATCTAACCGCAACCTTGGACTCAAGTCCCAGCTCTTGTGTTTGGAGTACTGGCCCTTTGAAGGTTTCCCCCAATACGACTGTGTACTTTCAGCCATTGTTTGAGGTCCCAGATTTTTGGAAGGGGGTTTATTTGCGCGTCACTCGACTAATGCATTGCACAATCATGATTGTGTGCCCTATCGTGTAATTTTAAGATTCACTATTTGGAGCTTTGTGCAGAATAGGGTATTTTGTTCGTTTCAGATTTCGAGAAATTAAATACGGTTTTTCTGGGTTATAAAGTGTTTACATATTAGAGAGAGAGAGAGAGAGAGAGAGAGAGAGAGAGAGAGAGAGAGAGAGGGAGAGAAGGTAAGACATGCAGACAAACAGAATGAAAGACTTATGAGAACGAGAGAGTGTGTGAATCGGAACGTACTGATTTTTGCACAATTCATAATCAAAATTAAAAAAAAAATTAATCGTGTATCCCAAAAGCAAACATTTAACAAACGAAAAGCACCGGTAAAAGAGTTTTGTAAAATCTAATTTCCAATGTTTTATTATTATAACTTTGTTATACCTAACCTATTAAGGCCGGTCTTTCATTTCTCCCCAAAATTGAGGCTTTGCCAAATTCAGACTCTATATGGACATTTTTATGCTTTTAAATGTCAAGACTAGTGGAACCTTGTAGCAGAGTCTTTTCAAAACTTAAAATACACAAGCATGCAACAGCCCACACAAAACTGTTTTCCTTTCGAAAGGAGATTCGGTCACGATTTTGATGAAGACCTATGATATGGTGAAATCAAAATTAAAAATAATAGATATGCCCAATCAGTGATCTAATAAGTTGGACGGGCTAATGCTCCTGGAGCGCGCTGCACTTTTCGCGATATCTGTGTGCGAGCTATAAGACCCTCACATGTCTGTTGGCTGGCTTCTGGTAGAGTAATAAACATGTCCCTGCAGAATTTTGCCATTTTTGGGCAAAATTATGCCAAACTGTGCCTCTAAAAGGGAAAAATAAAGTTCACTACGCAGAACTAAGAGTGAGGCTCTTATCTCCGATGTCTGTCTCTAGGTCGACGCGTTGCTTAGCCTATCTAGTCTATATATATATATATAGAATATCACTGGACCCTATATTTATTCAGTATTTAAGGTTGTTAGTACAAAGTCGCGGTAGGCTTACAACTGTTGTTAAGAATAAGACGAACTTATCGTAGAACACAGTAAGTTGTAAGCTACTGTCGCGTTGTACTTACAGCGCCATGTCTGGAAAAAGGCGTTCCCCATTTTTTCCCTCCGAAATGTCAAATAATGCAATAAATACAACGTGTATACCACCAGGTCCTTTGTAACATATAATAAACAACGAGGAAGTAGGCTGTAGTTTGTTTTTTTTTAGTTCAAGAGGATTTCTGTCACGATTTCTTACAGTAAATATTCGTCACGGTTGGAATACGGCGAAAAGGGTGTAGGTTTTTTTGTCTTTCTAAAATTACGAAATCTTTTAACAGCGGGGGTAAAAATAGCTTTGGCATTTTTTTATATGTATATGTATACATTACCTCTTGATAAAACCCGTACGCCTAAGTCGTGACACTTACATGAATGTGTATAATTATACACTCAGTTTTATTTCGCTAGTGTTATGTATAACAAGGTATAGAAAACGGATGCATTGCTTTGTAAGTTTAAAATAAGAAATTATTTTCCAACACACCTTTTCTTTTTACCTTTGCTTCCAAATATTCCGCCTGAAATCGTTGATTTTATTGCACATTGTGTTTCTTATAGTTTCCAGAGTTAATCTTGAAATAAAACACACATAGACACACACACACACACGAACAAACAATGCTCGAAGATGGATCTAAATAGAAAGGCCAATGACTTGTTGCTATTTCTTCTATGTAATAGGGGTCATTCAATTATACCAATTTTAAACCAATCTTGGGACGTTTTGCCCCCTCCTCCTTTTATTGCGCCTGTTTTCCCCATCTCTTAACAGTATTCTTACAACAGTCAACCCCCCCCCCCTCCCCTTCCTCCCTTGCCTCCGTAATTTTTATTTGAACCTAGAATATTTTAGACGTTTTATGAGGGAATGAGATTTCGTAAAATTTAACCAAAGATAAATAGATCTACAGGATTGTGGGACAATAATGATAACTGCTATTCTTTTGTTCTTTCACTGCTAAGTCTTGACAAAGAAATTTTTTCCGAATCGAGTTTTAAATACATTTCGATGATCCGTCTCTGTGTTGTATAGCATGTAAAATTGTGAGACGTTAATCTGGAGACCCTTCTGCGATACAGCTTAGATGCTGACAATGGACGTAAAACGAACTAATATACAAATAAAAGACAAAGTTCTTAAAAGGTCTTAACCACACTATGTCTTGTGGGGGCGCGGCAGTCCTAAGGTAGAACACTAAGTGTTGCTTTCGACGCAGGAGAATCTGATGCGTGGTTCGAGCTGATCATCTTGGCTGGATCGGTTTCATGTGTGACCGGCTGAGACAAAGTCATGGTATCCCCGAACTTTCTTTGTCTGGCAGCACGTAAACTTGTCAGACATTATTCTTGGAGCCCATCTACAATATAACATATATAGTGCTGACTTTGGACTCTAAGCAGCAACACTTTACCTTTACACAGTCTCTTGTCATGTTATTGTTAGAACGTTGCTGACAACAACAGCGTTGTGTCGCTAGGGCTGTACCGAAACTAAAGGCAATTAGATCTAAGTGGTGTACATACCGGTCTTGCAGAAAGTTACTTGACCTTGGGACGTGATCTAGCACCACTTGAGGTTTAAATAGGGGGCCAAGTTTAGAGAGAGAGAGAGAGACAGAGAGACAGAGAGAGAGAGAGAGAGAGTCGAGAGAGAGATAGGGAGAGAGAGAGAGAGAGAGAGAGAGAGAAGAGAGAGAGAGAGAGAGAGAGAGAGAGAGAGAGAGAGAGAGAGAGAGAGAGAGAGAGAGAGAGAGAGAGAGAGAGCTTTGATGAAGGGATTTTCCAATTTCTTCTTTCAAGTTGTCAATTTGATCCTCCAAGTCTGCATATATTTAGTTCTGGCGAAAGATGAAAGCTGCAATGATTGGGGTTTGTGTGTGTGTTTGTGAGTGTATAACAGAAGGTAGAAAGTAAGAGAGGGAGGAACGGAGAACAACATCAAGAGGAAATCTTAGAGAAAGGCAAATATAATCAGACAGTAAAATATCTTACATGTATCAGTAATATTGATTTTTATTAAGGCGTCAAAATAATCTTACGAAATTGGGTCAAACGGTGATGCTGACGTAATGATAATCAACGCAAAGTGATTGGGTCTCTGTCTCTCTCTCTCCTCTCTCTCTCTCTCTCTCTGTCTCTCTCTCTCTTTGTCCCCATTTGTCTCTTCATACTCTCTTCTTCAATCTCTAAGTCTGTCTGCCTGCCCGTCTCTGCCAGTATCTCTCTCCCCCTCTCCTCTCTCTTCTTCCCTATTTATCTCTCATTAGTTTTCTTAAAGTACTTCACACCCTTAATACATTTCGCCATTTTAATATGAATTGCCAGTTTTTTTCGCTCTGTTTAGCTCTTCGATTTTCCCTCTGTGTTTATGTATGTATGTCTCTTTAGTTTCTCTCTCTCTCTCTCTCTCTCTCTCTCTCTCTCTCTCTCTCTCTCTCTCTCTCTCTTTCAATCTCCATCGCCCCCACACCCTCTCTCTCTATCTTTTTTCTCTCTCTCTCTCCTTCTCTATCTTTTATTTTTTTTCTATTGTTCTCTTAAAGTACTTTACACCCTATATTCCATTCGAGATTCTAACAATATTATTAAATTGTAACCGTTTCGAAGACAATCAACTTTAATAAAAACCACAAGGAAATTTATTTCCTAGAATCTAGAGTAATATTAATGATGATTGGCTTAATACGAGGGTGTTAAAGTGCTGACTCGTTATCAAAACTTAAATAATCATAATTTCGATCAATGATGTTTATGATACAAAATCGATTTTTGGAAACCCTTCGCCCTCCTAAAAAAAGGCCGAAAAAAAAAGAATTAAACACGAACAAAAAATGATTTACGTTTGTGATAATTAGAACCTTTCTATGACCACCACCCCCTAAGTGAAAAAACAACACCGACAACAAAAACAAAGAGTAAACAGCAAACAAAGCAAAAAACAAAAAGCAAAAACTGTACAGACTTCATTATGGCTGTAACACTAAAAAAATTTACTACATTACATTCAGTATTTAGTGAGGGTTTTTACTCCGTGGATGCTTGCTAAAGAAGTAAACCTCAGTAAGTTTTAAATAGAATTGTTACTTATACGAAAAGAAAAAAAAATAGAATCGAGCACATGTACTGAATGTCTAATCAACAATAAAAAAAAAAAGAACGTTTGCGGTGCATTTGCGAAATTTTATTCTCTTTACGGGCTTTGTTAACACGTAATTTACGTATTCATTTACATCTAATATCATATCAACTCTCTCTAGCCTTTCTTCTTCCGCCCCGTGATACATCCGACGATAAAGGATGGCAAAATATCATAGTGTCGCTTGGGGTTTTCTGACCGCTTTTTGCCTCAAAAATTCTAAGAGAAAGATAAGATTACTAAGCCCGCGGTTTGTCTTATATGTAGATACAATCTTTGAATGTCTAAATAACGTTCTTCTTTGCTCGTACTACCCTAAGCCCGCGGTTTGTCTTATATGTAGATACAATCTTTGAATGTCTAAATAACGTTCTTCTTTGCTCGTACTACCCCAAGCCCGCGGTTTGTCTTATATGTAGATACAATCGTTGATTGTCTAAATAACGTTCTTCTTTGCTCGTACTACCCTAAGCTCGCGGTTTGTCTTTGTCGACAGCTGCCGTCTTAATAACTTTCATATTGCAACCAGCTGCTTTAGACTTAGGCGACGATGGAAAATCGACAGTTGCTAATGAGGACCAGGTAACTTGATCTATAATTCTATGAGTATACAGAATAGATCAAACGATGTAGAGTTGTAACCTGTAACATTCCTCTAAGTCGTGTTGGCGAGAGTTGGAAGCGTCTCCCATCTCATTTCTAAGACACTCTAAATCTTTAGTATTTTTTTAAACGAGATCGGATAATATACGACTGAGGGGATGATATTCTTTGTGCAAAAAGTTGATTTACTTTTTGGCGCTACCTTCGAGGCGCATGTGTATAATTTCGTGTATATATGTTAGCTGTTAGATATTGTATAATAATCGTTGCAGGGAGTTATGTTAATGTTCATTGTATACAGTACATTCATTGTCGGCATAGGTATTTTTGTTAGAAAAAGTTGAGTAGCTTTCCCGTTATATCAATGCGTTCATTGTTATTAATGTTAATGTGTAATTGCCCTGGCACTCACCACTGGCCTTAATCGTTTTGTCTACCTTAACCTTATCAACAGAGTAAGAGATTAAGCATAGGCCATAATGTACAGTCCTGGTACACACTGGTAATACTCTGCTGTACCTTATAATTCTGCCACATAAAAAGTATGGTGGAAAATTATCGCTCTCGTTTAGGTTTTAAAACAATCCTTGTGCTTATCAGACTAAAAGAGAGAGAGAGAGAGAGAGAGAGAGAGAGAGAGAGAGAGAGAGAGAGAGAGAGAGAGA
>RQTK01000920.1:61068-87578 GCA_003991915.1 Elysia chlorotica
TTATTATTATTATTATTATTATTATTATTATTATACGGCGTCTCTCAATCCTTTTTTAGGCCTATCTTGGTTATGCCTTTCAGATTATGCTGCACGAAGTTATTAGATAACGTTAATGATTAAATGGGATTCTAGGGGCCTTCCTATGTGTTTCTAGTAAACTTAATTATACGTTGCCACGTCGATGGCAGATATTTTCAGTGTGTATCGCATTATTTATAATTTTAGACACACATAATTATACACAAGTAAGTTCTTTTTCACACAGAGATCTTTATCTTATGGCATCTTCCGTAGACCGAATCAGTTCAAAACTAGATTAATAATACTTTGATTGTTATTTAAATTTACAAGGAACTGAAAACCCATTTTAAAACCAACCTTAGAGATGAATATTTAGAAGCGCTGAAAAATGTTGTTGTTTAAAAAAAAAAAGAAAAGAAAAGAAAAGCACAAAAACAAAAACAAAATCACCCCTCCCCATAAAAAGGGAGTGAACAAAACTGGTCGTTTATATAACTAAACAATTGTTGATAATCATAGAGATATTTTCTTCTAATAACATAAACCATGTTGTTTCAATAAAATAATTCTGTTAACATTTTACTTTTTAAGATAATTTCTTTTCTTTATTGATATATAAAATCGTATACTTTTGCAACCATAAATATTGACCACACGCTAGTATTTCAACTACATTGTTAACATACGAAAAAATGTTCAAAAAATAAAATAGGACACCCTAGGGTATTGCTAAACTATTGCATTATTGATTTTTCTTTTCATCTTATCTCGACCAACACTATCATTACACGAGCGTTTCAACATTTTACATAATTGAAAACGCTTTGGTTTCAAGTTAAATCAAAATCGGGAAATCAGTGAGCAAGCGAGTGAGAGAAACATTAGGATAATGTGCTTAGTAGCAGATTATGACGTCACTTTCCAAGAACGCAATGGGCAAAGTCACAAAACGAACTTAAGTTCCAATTTAAACAATCACTACCTAGAGGCTCTTTATCTATTTATATTTCTCGCCGATTCAAACCGTCGGAAACGAAGCAATAAAACTGTTATCCTCTAATGGGGTATTGATTTTCCCTCCCCTTTCCTCTTAACCATTTGTTGGGGCGGATCTTCTCAGCATCTGACTCTCATTAACAGGACTTAGTTCAGGCTTTACCTGTCTGGTAGAAGAGTTCTTGCGGTAACGTAGCCCATAGCAAAACCTAAAACGATAGGACAGTAGTATATACACCGGTGTCCAATCATAGATCTTTCCGAGACTGAACGAGCCAATGGGCGATCAGAATATATCATGTCCAAAGGGTTTGGTGACGTCATCCGTTAACGTTTGGAGATCGCAAAGCGTGTGATTCGTGTTTACTCTGTAGTGAAGCTTAACCGCTTTATCCCACTGGGTTTGGTGATGTTGAGGCTTGCGGCTAAGTTTACGGTGAAACCGTCTCTCTCTCTCTCTCACTGTTAGTGACTACGACAAAGCGATTTCCCGATCTCTCTCTCTCTCTCTCTCTCTCTCTCTCTCTCTCTCTCTCTCTCTCTCTCTCTCTCTCTCTCTCTCTCTCTCTCTCTCGCTATCTCTCTCTCTCTCTCTCTCTCTCTCTCTCTCTCTCTCTCTCTCTCTCTCTCTCTCCTTCTGGCTCACTATGCTCACTCATTGATCTCAGTACAGTGTACTCAGCTTTTATTTACTTTGTTCTCATCAGCTTCCATCGGTTTAGTGGTGTTAGTTACTTCGATTTACAGTTTAAAACGTGTGAGTTAAGTTTAATGCGTCTTCCAGCGTGGTCAAGTTTTGTGGAAAGGAATTTTTACCGGTTTCAGTGAAAATTGTGAGGTAATATTTTCAAATTTGGGAAATGTGATTTTTTGGTAAGAGTGTAAAATTTGGTGTTCTACCAGAACAAAGCGTTAAGAACCATTAATTAAAAATCTGAATCAAAGTTGCTGTTTTGTGTCTATAAAATCTCGAAATTCTATTATTGGACAATTATTAATTATGCAAGAGATTTAGAAATGCGCTATTCTTTTTTTAAACACGATTTAGAACAATTACTGCTCTTTACTGTGGTGATGTATGACAGCTTTAAGTGTGAACTTAGAAATCAAGACATAATTTGGAAACCAGTTTTAGATAAAGCAATAGAGGCATTGATAGATGAAACTTTCAACACTAGTTTAGATTATTTATCCACATCCTACTCTAGTCAAATTCATAACCTTCACGTTTTTAAGCTCAAAATGTATTGGGGCTGAAGGAAATGTACTGTTGATTATGTTCCTTTTCAAAATCACTAGTCCCAATACTAATAAAAGTCACGATAGCTTTGTTTCCTTTTTTTTTCTTCATTACACCCACTTTTGTAAACTAGAGTCAATGCTAGTGTGGGTACATGCTTAACGCAAATTGTGCTGTCTTATTCTAAGCGAGTATTACATCTTTCTTTAAAAGTACAAAACAAAGAATCAGTTTCAGAAATGCATGAAAATGTCAGAAAACACACTGTTTTGGCATGCATCATAGCACAATCTACAGAATGTACAGGTAGCAAGAATAATATGCGGAAAAAAATATTTCCTCACAAGTCTTGTTTTCACTCTTTCTACTAATGCCTTCTCTATGTAGAACTCTCACCCTTTCTACAAAATGTCTTCTCCATTAGCTGTTTTTCACCTAACTTTCAGCAAATGCTCACCATGGCCTTGTATTACAAAGACAGCTGCTGCGGCTATAACTATTAAACTACAGTTCTTGAGACCATTTTTTTCCTACCGTCTTAGGTCTAGACAGAAGAGGTTTTGCGATCATTGAGTCCATGACGAACAGAGAGACGATCAGTTATGGGTTTTCCCACAGACGTCCAATCATAACCCTATCGTCGTAGCCTTGCGGAATCGAAACTCCATGAACATGGGGCTTGGTTATGTCATACGATATCGTTGTGTTGATCGCAGAACCTGTAGATATGGAAAGAGAGAGAGAGAGAGAGAGAGAGAGAGAGAGAGAGAGAGAGAGAGAGAGAGAGAGAGAGAGAGAGGAGTGGGAGAGAAGAGAGAGAGAGAGAGAGAGAGAGAGAGAGAGAGGGGGGGGAGTTTTACGAGACTGTATGGAAAGAGAGAGAGAGAGTAGAGCTTTAAGAGCCCGTGGATATGGAGAGAGAGAGCGAGCGAGAGAGAGAGAGAGAGAGAGAGAGAGAGAGAGAGAGAGAGAGCTTTACGAGCCTGAAGAGTGTAGATATGGAAAGAACGTCGTTAAGAAAGTGTGGTGATAAAAAAACAGAGCTAGCGTGATTTAGAAGGTGCAAGTTTTCGTCTGTGAGTCGCAAGAGAGAGAGAGAGAGAGAGGAGTTTTACGAGCCTGTAGGGTGTATATATGGAAAGAAGGTCGTTAAGAAAGTCTGGTGATAAAACTAGCGTTATTTAGAAGGTGTAAGTTTTCGTCTGTGAGTCGCTAACCCTGTAGAAGAATTCACAAGGAGGTTTCTTCTTCTTTCTGTTTTAGTCATACCGGTACTTGCCACGGTTGTTTCCAAACATTTTGGAGTTGTGTAATTAGGTGCTAAGGAATGTTTGTGTATTCATGATAATGATTTCCCTGTGTAGTAACTTTTATTGTGCTGTGCGGAAACGTTTCGAGTAGATGGTATGGGGAAAGACATATGGAGAAACACAGAAAGAGAGAGAAAGAGATAGAGAGAGGGGAGAGAGAAAGAAAGAGAGAGAGGGAGGGAGAGAGAGAGATAGAGAGAGCGAGAGAGAAAGAGAGATGCGCCGGTAGCTTGGTCGGTTAGTTCTCAAATCTATCGAGCAGGAGGTCCAAGGTTCGAATATCATAAATTGATGCCGCATAATTATTCCGAATAGTATTATGACTTTTTAAGATACCTGCGGGGCTATAAAACTAATGTGAGGAGAAAAGAATTTAGTCCTTATTTTTTATCACCCAATGGCTAATGCGGCGTCGTGTTAAGGTATTGTGTGCAACAGCCATTACAGATTTATGGATGTGCACTTAGTATATATATTTATATTCTAGTGCAATGCTGTTGCAAGGATTCTTCTTATATTCCAGTACAAACTGGTTCTGCACAGGAGCAGTGACCTTTCGCCAACGTCACAAGTCGCAGCTGAGTGCAAGGTGTCTGGAATAAATCGTTTTCCTCCTGATGGGCTGGTCGTTAAACACTTGCGATTGTGCATAGATCTGTGCGCTGCGTTCGTTATATGGATGGCATTTATAGGTTTTGCACTTGCATTACAAGAGCAAAATACAGTTAAACATAGCATTTGCTGTGTTTATGGGGGGGAATTGGGTCAAGTGGTAGAGCGTTGCTCCCCCAATTGCCAGGTCCGCGGTTCGAAATCCACGGTTGGTCAAGAACTATATTTGTCCGATTTCGTCTCCTACTGAGCTCATACAATAATTTAACACTGATCAACACTGATCAACTTCATAACATATACACTAATTGTCAACACTAATTTAACACTGATCAACTTCATAACATATCGATTCGCATCACGTGTTTATCACGGTCGTGCCTTGCGACCCGATGTAACAAAACCTTGATGATAAACAGAGCTCATCTATCAAGGCCGGCGACAGCTTCAGCTTATCCATCTGGGAGGTATCCAAGTTTATATACACACACACACACACAGTATAGATATAACACTGATCAACACTGATCAACTTTAAAACATATCGATTCGCATCACGTGTCTATCACGGTCGTGCCTTGCGACCCGATATAACAAAACCCTGATGATAAACAGAGCTCATCTATCAAGGCGACAGCTTTAGCTTATCCATCTGGGAGGTATATGTTTTAAAGTTGATCAGTGTTAAATTAGTGTATAATTATGTTATGAAGTTGATCATTGTTAAATTAGTGTATGAGCAATTGTTTAGGAATTTTGTTTTTGGTACGTGTCAGTATATGCCGTGGTGTAGAAATTCTTTTTTGTTACATTATAATGGTATTTTCATGACTTTATAGCTTTCTTTAAAATAATAATTAAAACAATAAATATAGAAAACTATATTAATATCATACACAGGGAACTCGCGAAGTCTTTTAATAAGCTCTCAATATTAGACTTTCTATTTTTAAAAGGGGTAAAATGACAGTAACAATTAAATGATAATGATGATGATGATGAAGAGGAAGATGAGAAAGATTTAAATCACATGCAACCTTGAATACAAAGCAAATAAAGATTTAGACCTGTCATTGTTCTCTAGTTTTCCCTCTTATCTTTCTAAAATATTTATACCTGTTCGTTTGTTGTTTTAACGGAGCGCTACTGGGAAAAAAGATAGCACATAAAGTAATAATCAAAACTAAGATTAACTTTTAAAAATGAAAATCGACATAAATCCAAGCAACACGGTCTAATTGACCTTTATTCTTTTTTTTTTTTCACCTTTTTTTACTTCTGGGTGTTTCATACGTTATTAATTTTATCACTGTTAGAAGGTCAAAAGTGGACACGATAGATAAAATCAATAACAACTGATATTCTCCGCTACTATTTTGTTTGGCGTTCTCTTATCTTGGCTGGGGGCGCGGTAGCTTCCGACGCAAAAGGTCCGAATTCGAGCCCTGGCGATTGCGCTCCCTACTGGTTGGGTCGGTGTCAGTTTAATGTGACCGGCTGAGACAGGAGTCATGGTATCCCCGCCCTGTCTCGTGTGTGGCAGCACATAAAATTGTCAGACGTCAGTCTTGGGGCCCGTCCACAATATAGCCTATATAGTGCTGATGTTGGACGTTAAATCAACTCAACTCAACTCAACTCTTATCTTGGCTAGATCTAGACGCGATGGACGGTGCAAGAGGATAACCACGGAGAACTAGTCCTAGATCTAGACAGTCGCTGGAAGCGATATGATGAACACTGTAGCTAAGATAAACAATTCCTTGATCTGCCAACGATTCTAGCATTTTTGGATTTGATTTAGAAGAGGCAGACCACTGGAATGAAGATAGAAAATGATAAAGCTGTCACCAACTTGAATTACCGGACATAAAATTCAACAAGGGTATTTGAACCTGCCTTCTTTCTTTCTATCGACCGATCCATTTACCGATTTATCTCTCTGGGTATCTATTTATATTTTCTCTGATAATCTCTTTTGTACGCTTGCCGCAATGCTTTGTGTTCTATTCTTGGTCTATTTATGTATCCACTTGTCTCAATATCTTTCAAGTAGGCTATGTGACACTATGGCTGTCTCTCTAACTGCCTCCTCTCTCTCTCTCTCTCTCTCTCTCTCTCTCTCTCTCTCTCTCTCTCTCTCTCTCTCTCTCTCTCTCTCTCCCTCTCTCTCTCTCTCTCTTTCCCCCTCCCTCTCTCTCTCTCTCTCTCTCTCTCTCTCTCTCTCTCTCTCTCTCTCTCTCCTCCCCTCTCTCTTTTTCCCTCCCTGTCTGCCTGTCTCCGTCTCC
The DNA here is from genome assembly GCA_003991915.1 of Elysia chlorotica. Lineage (NCBI taxonomy): Eukaryota > Metazoa > Mollusca > Gastropoda > Plakobranchidae > Elysia > Elysia chlorotica. The sequence goes on from RQTK01000920.1 coordinate 67,539, forward strand.
CTCTCCGTCTATCTCTCTTTCAGCTAGACTGTCTGTGTGTGCCTCTCTCTCTCTCTCTCTCTCTCTCTCTCTCTCTCTCTCTCTCTCTCTCTCTCTCTCTCTCTCTGCATTGCTTTTCCTGGTTTTTTTTTATCCCACTTTCCAACCCTTTGTCAAAAACCATTATAAAAATCAATTTATGAAAATAAAGTGTCGCGTAAAACTATCAACGCACGCACCCACTCCAATGAATCTGCGGCTAGATTAATTTTCGACTCAGGACCAAATTTGTATCATCTGGAATCATTAACGCCAACCCATTAAGGTTGGCAGCCCGCCGCATCATTATGTTTATTGTAAATTATTGTAAAGTGGCATCAGCCCTTAGTGTGTCGTTTACAGTGTATGAACGGTAAATGTCGGAACCAGTGCATGGTTTATGGTGGCAGCGATCAGCATCGGGAAAATTCTAACGGTAACAGCGTGAGGTTGGGTGCCAGATACACGAGTTTAGAAGTCTAGATACAAGCTCTAGATCTATACCTAAACTTTGGTGAATTCAGTTGTTTCGTGGACAGTGTTTTTATGCCTTTAAAAGTATTATAGTTTTAAGTATGACACTCATCTACAACGAGATCGTTGTTTTACAGCTGAGGCCGTCATTCTTTTTAAATTAATTACACGTATAGTTTTTCATTAAATTAATATAAATAAGCTGTGATTTTCTTTACTCCTTATATTTATTAAGTTTAGATGGAAAGTGCGTTCAGTTTGAATAAATAGACGAAAGGTTCGTGTCATCTTTAGGCTAATCGTCTTTCAAACTTGAAAAAGACTTCCCTTCGCCGAGGAGTAGAAAATTAGCTTAAAAATCCGCCCAGTACATAAAATTATGTTTAAAACGTGTTTTTGTGTGTGTGTGTGTGTTGTTTTTTAAGTAAGGCGGGGATTTGTAATATAGATGCTATGGAATCACATATCCTTTCAAGCGAGCGATAGATGCACTGGGTATTTAAGCTTAAAATTTTACGAGGCTACGTTGTTAAAAAGTCAGTGATGTAGAACAGAAATAAGCTGATTTTTCAACACATGTAGTTTTCAAAAACTAAATATTATATATAAAAAAAAAACCTCAACAGTTTCTGTGGCTGAAAACGTTTAAGAGCACCTCTTCGAATTCGTGTGATTTTCATTAGATTTATAAGACGTTCTATTCCTTTATCAAACTGTAATTTGTCAAAACTCTGATAAGTGGATTACTATGTTATTAGGTGTTTCGAACTTTAAAAAAAGAACCTGGATCTTTAAATATAATTATTTGCAGTTTGCATTGGCAAAGTTTCAAACTTTATAGTTTTCTTGTTTTAGAAATTGACGTGTATGCAAATTGCTTTTTAAACGAAAAAAAAAAACAGTGCGTCCTTAAGCAACCAGAATGTGACTTTTACTAGAGGCGTCTAGTCTATTTACAACACAAATAAATAAACAAAGAAAATCACTGGGAGAAAACAATACTCTTTGGAGTACACTGTGAATGCTTCACGGAGCGTTTCACCACCGGAAATCAATATCTGACCTTGTGGAGGTCACACAAGTAACTATTTGACCTTCTGGAGGTCACGTAATTCTCGACCATGACCTCCGTGATCTTGTCCTCTGACCCCGGGAAGCAAGTCGTGCAGTCTGCGCACGCGCAAAACAACAACTTGCTGTGTGTGCTGGTGGACCAGGAGGATGACCTCAGCGACTGGGAAAGCCCGGTAGATGTCGACCTTGCGTGCCAGTCGTCCAGGAGGCGAGACGTGAGTATTTTAAGTCACGTGCTGATGATGATGTAGTATGAAAAAGACAAAGCCGTTATGAATGGTCGATGAAGTCCTTTGGATATTCCCTTATAGTGAGATGGCTCTATAATTATATTCGAACAAGGAGTCATATCTCATATCGATGACTGATCTTGTTGGCACTTGGTTTAATTTGAAATCGCATATTTCTTGTTCTTTTTTACTTTTTTACATGTCGCCAACTCATTGGGTTAAGTGGTATAGAATTGATGTACCTATCGAAACCTACTCATATTGAAATTTGGTAAATTTATTTATCGGATTTCGTCCCTTACTAGATGGGTCTGTGTTAGTATAATATGATCGGATTAAACAGGAGTCACGGTGTCTCCATACTGTCTCTTCATGGTGGCACGTAAAATTGTCGACATTTGGCTCGGTACCTTTCACAGTATAGCCTAGTTCGTGACTTTCGGCTTGGTACGCACCCTGAGTCGTAAGTACAACGTCGCGGTCGGTAGCTTAAAACTCGTCGTGAGCCTTCTTATTCCCGCACTTTAGGACGAGTCATAAGCTTTTCACAACTTTGTACTTAGTACGCCACAACAGATTTAGGTATATGGCACTTACCCATTGAGTTCAAAATACGTCTACCGGTGTTACCCTGTTACAGTAGGTCCTACTCTTTTGTAGTGTTCTCTTATACTATTTTGCTTTAGATCCTGCCTTGCTATGTGACCAAAATATGACCATTTCTGATGCCGTATGCTAGATTCATTTTACCTTTAACACCGAGTGTTCTCCGTTTGTTGTTCTGTCTTGGTCGCTTGTTTTTGCTATTGTCTTAAAATCTTCCCGTTTTTTAACGGACTCTTTATAGAGAGTATAATGCATTTACTGTCTTCGGACATCATGGGCACAACATAGCCGTTACCGTGCTGACGTGCCGTAAAACAAACTCACTCACTCACTCACTCACTTTGCGCATTGCGTCTCTATAGAGTAGTAAGGAAAACACGTAAAGGATAACTCCGTTGTGTAGTCTGTTAAAGATCTAAGCTTTTGTTAATTACAGGCTTCTGGATCGATAACACAATAACGTATGACTTTATCTCGCCCCAGAGGAAAGATAATTACTGATCTAGATGCGGATCTAGATGTAGTTCTGAACTACTATACTCTTGAAAAATCTGGTAATTTTTTTCGGTATTGATTCGGTTAGCGAATTACACATCTTTCAAGATCTCTCTTTCAAATAAAACGGTTATAAGTATCTTTTCTGAGCCGATACGGAGTATTGTATGTGTTTCTTTATGAGCGATTGTTTCTTTATAAAAAATGTACGCTTATTGTGATGAATAGAAGGATTTCCCAAAGATTTTGAAATCTTGACTGCATGATGTTATTTGCATATAAATGTGCAAGTTTTAGGACTCGATTGTTTATCTAGGTAAATTTTTAGACTTTCAAGCATATTCTGTTGATGTAAATAATTGGAGTTGGATACAAGAACAAACAGAACTTGCAATGAACGTGCTTAGTCGCTTAATTTTGCCTAACAATTTGTTTTGCGTGTCATTTCAGTTACAACGGCAATTTTCTTTATTTCCATTATCTTTTTTATTTCGCCATCGCTTTGGTTCAATACTTTAAAGTTTAGCTCCTCCTCCGAACAAAAATCTGAAAGTTTTTTTCCATAACAACCTAACAATTACCTGGACATTTTTCTGGAGTGTTTTCCTTCTCTCTCTCTCTCTCTCTCTCTCTCTCTCTCTCTCTCTCTCTCTCTCTCTCTCTCTCTCTCTCTCTCTCTCTCTCTCTCCTTCCTTGTTTGTTCCGGGTAATGATCCTATAGCATGATCCGTGTATTGCGCAATGTTTCGCAATTCAATTGTCTTATTATAATATTTCATCAGCAGCCAAGCCACAATCAGTCGAAGTTCAAGATGTCAACACGACAGGAGACCTTTTCTTTGCGGATAAATTATTAGCTAAAATTGCGAAAGAGCCAATTCGGAAAAAGTTGGCCTGAAAGTAAAAGAGGAGTTTATACAGGGGTTACAAAGAGAAGAAAAGTTTTGCTTCGAAAGCTTCCTGGATTGGTTTACATTAAAGTTGTGGCTTGTTTTGTTTTTTCCTAACATGATTTGGTATTTTTTGGATTCAAAGTTGAAATGTCGTATGTTTGTTGTTAGTTAATACCAGGAAGACATGTTATCTTCTGAAAATAAAAAGATTCAATAAACATGGCAATTTTATGTTTACAGACCTGTAAATTTTTAAGCGTTCTAATGTGGCGCTCCATTCCTGCCTTGTATACTTTTATACTCCGTTTGCTATTGTTATCGCACAAGAACTTTTATCGGTCTATAAAAGTTATTGCCCAATGTCAAATTACGTAGCCTTCACATTTCCTCACTGTTCACAACTTACTCTTGAATGGTAAACAGAGAGTTTATTGCAACACTTATTCGCCATTTCTATTTGTATTAGAATAGCGAACGAAAGATAGGGTACGTCATTATAAGTGCTACAAGAGAAATTACTTTACAACTGTGTGCACATGAACACAGACCTATCGGCAACAAATAAATTATTATACTACCATTGTGTATCCTCATTAGACAATAAATAACAGTTCGTTGCGTCACATAATAAAAAACAACAACAAACAAACAAAAAATTCCATCTTCAAAAAATTCCATTTAAGATTCACGACTATGCTTCGAGAGGTAAAAATAAGGTTAGATTCGATTAGTAATATCTTTGATCAAAGCAATGAACTACATACTATATCATGAAAGAGTATTTGTTTGAGATTCTTCAATATTTATATTTCGTTATTGCCGTTCTTTCCCACACAGAGCCATACAAATAAGGGATTTAAAACATCCCAGCTAATACCCGCTTCGTTGCTCCTCTGAAATATAAGTGTGTGTTGAATCCCCACACAACATCAATTCAGCATAATTATCCATTCAATACGTTTAGCGTCACTAACAAGAACCAGTGATAATACGTAATACAATGTATGAAATTACGCAGTTCGCACCAACAACAGCTTGTTCTTTGTATATTGTGCTAGCTCATATCTAAAATACTAAGAAACATAGTCTTGTTTTTTTTATACATTAGGACATTCTATACAACTGATGAGACGAATTCTCTCTGGGCGCTTTTAGATCATACTTTCTAATACTATTGTTTGATAGGTCTGTTTTTGACATGGCTATAGGAGTGCTAAATAGTATAGCCTTGTAAAAGCCAACAACGAATATTGAATGCTGGGTTAGACAAAAAAATAAACGCGCGTAAAAAAAAAAATGAAAAGGGAAAGCAATTGTCGTACTTATCTGGTGCTACTGATTTTGATAAGTGTGCCTCTGTCATTATACTGTAAATGTTATTGCTGCTGGTTATTTTATTTTGCAACCACCTAAGGATGAACATTGCGTTTTTCAACCATTGTTTACGACTACTGTACATGTATATAATTTATGAGCTAGAACTGGCCCAGGGTTACGCCTGCTAAACCTATTGGTGATTAAGAAGCTTCTGTCCTGACAGACAATCTGATAAAATCACCAGTTACAATGTATTGTATTTCGTTCGCTTTGTTGTTTGTTCTTGGTCTGTTTTGTTACTTTCGCTTGTTTGTTTTTTGTTTGTTTGTTTTTGTTGGGTTTTTTTTTTTGGTCTGTGTTTATCATTTAGTGCTTGTCAAGTTATGCTGAAACGTTAAACAGTTACTGAATTCTGTAAACATTAGATTTGTGTACAGATCAGAGATACCAGTATGTGGGAGACTGGTCCTATGTTTGATTAACTCCAGGCCTACAAAATGATGGGTCTGTCCTAATCGATAAAAAGGTTAGATGCATTGCGATGACGGGTCCCATAACAAAACGAGGACGATGGGTAAGGGAATCTAAGCCTGCTTCAACTACAACTCTACCCTAGATTTACGGAGGCAACTAGCGAACAGAAACCCCCATGCCTAAAAGGTCATATATATTATGTCATCCGATTTTCGTCGTGTAAATCGCAAAGGCTGTAACTATCTTACACTTGGGTGCGTTTGGTGTAAACATAGAACAGTAATTTAGATTCCGGATCAATTTCAAACCTTGCGCGCCCAACATTATTTTGATTAGTAAGCGTTGTTGTTGTGGTGGTTGTTTTTTCCGGAACACAGTACAAGCACAAACATGGGCGATCGATTTCAAGTTTCGCATGATGAAATTATTTTTGTTCGATATTTTTCTAGCACATTACAAACCTTTGCTTACCGTTACTATCTTTAAAAGGTGGCTGTCATCAAAACTGAAAATTTTTAATTCTAACTGGGTGCTCGAACAGTTATAACAGATTGTAATGGCCTATACCTTCTTTGATCTGTCAATATGACAGCGTGTCGATGCAAGGAGTGGAGCAGTGGGCTTTCAATCGGGAGGTTCCCGGTTCGAACCCACTATTGGATGTAGCCTGTTACTGGTAGCGTCGGTGTCAGTATAACGTGACTGCCTGGGACAGGAGTCTTGGGTACGCTGGACTGTCTTCTGTGTGCAGTGTGTGGCAACCGTCAACACCTATACTGAACGTATTGCAAACGATGACCTATCTGTTGCGGGCTCTTCTTTGGATCTGTTAAAAAAATATCACAAGAGCAACACCAACAGCAACAACAACAGCAAGTAAAAAAACAACAACAGAAAAAGTGCATGTCAAACGTCAATTAAATGTACTTGAAGCATTGACCACTACAGACTTAATTTCTATAATATCGAGCAACAATAATCAGGCTAAAAGTACAAACAAAAACAACTGAAAGAAAAAATGTATCACAACAACAGCAGCAGCAACAACAACAACACCAAATGCAAGAAAAAACAGAAAAGAAAACCCCGAAAGAATATAGGTGTCCAGCGTGAAATAAATATACCTGATGCATTTACCACTGTCCGCTCGTTTCTACTATGTTGGACATCGACATTCACAACAACAAGAATAACAACAACAACAACAACAACATAATAAACATTTGTTTAGAGGTTTAGTTTGGACAACTACAACAAGAACAACAACAACAACAACAACAACAACAACAACAACAACAACAACAACAACCACAACAACAACAACAACAGTATTCACAACAACAACATGAAGAAGAAAATAGCTGTAATAAACATTTGTTTACTCCAAATCAAACCTGTTGATTTTCTGGACGACTGACAAAGCCGCTCGAAACATATGTGTCGCAAGAAATGACCATACTCTAAAGGTGGGACAATACAATCTTACATAATAAACATTATCGAAACATCAACAGCAGAAATAATACCAGCAATAGAAGAAGCAGCAAGAGCAAAAAAGGAATTTAAGAAAAAGGAAAACTACCCCCCCCTCCCCCCCCCTAAAAAAGGTATGTGTCCAGTGTCAATATAATTCTACCTGAAGCATTGACCATTGGCCGCTAATTTCCATAAGAGCGGGCACTGGATCGATATGCCTACGGTAAGGTAATAAAACAAATTAAAAAGAAAGAAATCACTGGAGCCCAAGGACCAAGAACCGCAGTGCCCAGCATAGCACAATGCCTGTCTGTCTGTCAAGTCATCAAAGCAGAAATCACAGACTTTGCGATACACAAAACGACAAGAACGGGTGACGTAATCACGCCCTCCCATGGGTATAGGGGTTTTTCTGGTTTTCTGGTTTTTCGATCGCTCATTGGCTTTGTAAGTCTAAGATAAAGCTATAGTTGGATGCTTGAATATATTCCATTACGTCTATCGTCTTCGTTTTCGCTATGGATCCATCCATCGCAAGGTCTTTAGTTGCCATACAGATCGCCACCCCAGCAGACTGTGTGTGTGTGTGTGTGTGCGTGTTCTAAGCTTAGGCAGTAGAGGGTCCAGGCATCTAATTAATTTTGACCCATTGACGTGGTTCTCTAGCTGCTTGCTCTAGTCTTTAGTTCTCCGTGGTCTGATTTCCGATTCTATTTCCATGTCCATGTCCATTGTGATTGTAAAGTACATTGTATAAGTAAGTAATGTATAGCGAACCAGTGTGGACTGTATGCAAACGGCTGAGTGAGGGTTATTATTGGAGTGAGCGAGACAGTGGGTACGGAGGATAAATACGTGTGTGTTATCTAGATAGGTAGCCAGGTAGGTAGGTAGATGGACGGATAGATTGTTTGACAGACAGATAGATAGATAGGTAGGTAGGTAGGTACGTACGTACGTACGTAGATAGATAGATACCGTATATAGTTTGATATATAGTTTAGCGCTATGATCTTAAGTATGTTTGGGGTAGAGCGCTATAAAAATAAAGTTTATTATTGTAGATGAATTGATAGATAGCAGTTAGATAGATGGACATATAGATAGATAGATAGATAGATAGATAGATAGATAGATAGATAGATAGATAGATAGATAGATAGATAGATAGATAGATAAATGAAAATAAGATGGAGAGAGAGACAGCGAAGGATGGGGGTAGAAAGTAAAAGCACATAAATGAAGGGAGAGGATTTCATGGAGATACAAATTAAAACCGTCAAAGGTTAAAGACAAAAAGAGAAAGAAAATTGAGTTTGAGAGAAAGCGAAAGAAAAAGAAAGAGACGGAAAGAGAGAGAGACAGAGACAGATAGAGAAAGAGATAGACAGATAGGCAAACTGACACACATATGCACAGTGACAGACAGAATACACAAAGAGAGAGAGAGAGAGAGAGAGAGAGAGAGAGAGAGAGAGAGAGAGAGAGAGAGAGACAGAGACAGAGACAGAGAGAACGACAGTGACAGAGAGTCAGCGAAAGAGAATGAAGAATGGGTGTCAAATTAAGGGCCCAGATTACGAGGTTGTGATGTACGGCGGATTGATTGGTTCTTCCTTTCTTCCTCAAGTGCGCATGTCGCACGCGCATGACAATAGGGGTACGGAATGAAGTTGGTTTCCGGGTGCCTTTTGTTACGATCGCTGGTGAATGTGTGCTAAAATCCACACTTCTTCTTTGACACCACCGCAATTTTGAAATGTGTGTGCACTGATAGTTATTTTTCTACTGTCTTTCACTCTTACTTTCAGTGTTTTCCCTTTGTCTACCCCCTCTTTCTAACACATTCTCTTTCTCTCTGCCTCTCCTTTTCTGTCCCTCTCTCTGTCACTCTGTCTATCTTTCTCCTTCTCTCCCTTTCTCTCCTATTTTTCATTAAATGCCATTATACCCATGCAATTGCAATTCTGCTCAATGTTCTTTATTTACTGCATTAATGCATCACTTATTGTCTCTCCCATCCTTCTCTCTCTCACTTTATCTCTCTCTCTGTATCTCTCTCTATCTTATCACCATCTCTATTTTTGAACATTCCTCATTACCTAATTAGGTATCATCGCTGCATGTTCATTCTCTCCATACCTCTGTTTATATTGTAATCTCTTTTTGTGTCTATTCATAAAACATCTCTTTGGTTTTTTTTCAGCATTACTTTTATAAGATATTTTCTTTAAACAAGCAAAAGACATAATGATAACGAACAATTTATTGGGTATTTAAAGAAAAATAACGATAGGAAAATAATAGATACCTTGGTATCATATTGCTGTTATATGTTATTTGCAATGGAAATCATGTCGGAAATCTTTCATTAGAAACTATTCAAACAGATGAATGTCAACAAGTCTTTTGAGTCCTACAAATGGTTGATGTGGTATGAAAAAAAAGGCTTAAGAATTTATTTTTTAAATTAGAAGAGACTGTAACATAGGAGGAGGAAAAAAACAAACAAGTTAAGATAATGGAAAGAAAAACATAAAGAGATAAAAAGGGGGGAGGGAGAAGAAAATATAGAGAGTGGGAGAGAGAGAAAGGAAAGAGAAAGAGTAAGAGAGATGGAGGGAGATGGAGATATAGAGAGTGGGAGAGAGAAAGAGAGATGGGAGACACAGACATACATGTACATGCAGACTGGCATCTAAAGACAGAGATAGAGATAAATGATAGATAGATAGATTAAGATAGATACAGAGAGAGACATATAGACATAAAGACTGAGAGAAATAAAGGGGAAGACATATATTGACCGAAAAAGAAAAAGAAAGATAAAATTAAAAAAAAAAATTAAACAAACAGAAAAGCAAAAAAAGAAACAAAAGCAAACTTAAAAACGACCTTCAGTTAGCTGCCAATTTATCCTAAACGCAAACTATTTTTACGACGCTGTTTTCTTATCAAGCAACATATTAAACTCTTCACACTCAAAAAAAAAAGAGAAAAGACATAAGAAGAAATTCTAAGCATAGCCATACGACCCGGTCTAGACAAACTGTTTCTGTGGCGCCTCTTCGGACGGAGATTTTACAGGAAAGATGCCATGGCACTGCTCTACACAAAGGCAGTAAAAGTCCACTGTGCTGTCACGATGAATGCTCGGAGTGATTTAGAGTATTGCTCTTCTTTCTCTTTCTCTCTCTCTCTCACGCGCTTTGCACCAGATCCATTTTCATCCAGTTCACCATGTAACTCTATCGATGGATGGAGTGAACGCATCCATCCTGCCTCGCGTCAACGCCACAGTGTTTCTGACTCAAATCAATAATATTATTAATTCATGCTCTCAGTGTTTCAACGCTTGGATGTTATGTTTACAGAGATAAACGCTGGATTCTTTTGTGTATTTTTATTTTTGGTTGGGTTGTTTTAATGTTGTTGGTTTCTGGAGCATTAGTTTTAATTGTGCCAGGAGAGGATTTTTTTTTTTAATTCCGTGTGGTATGTTCTTTTGATATGTGGTGTTTAGTTATTATTTTATTTTGGATAGAAAGTTGTCGGTGCTTTTATCTTTTATCTGAGTTTTGAAACTAGTTAGAGTGGAATTATAAGTAGCAAATGTAATATAAAAACCGTGAAAGACAGGCAGTTTAGTAGTAGTAGTGGTGGTGGTTGTAGTTGTAGTAGTAGAAGTAGTAGTAGTAGTAGTAGTAGTAGTAGTAGTAGTAGTAGTAGTAGTAGTAGTAGTAGTAGTAGTAGTAGTAGTAGTAGTAGTAGTAGTAGTAGTAGCAGCAGCAGCAGCAGCAGCAGCAGCAGCAGTAGTAGTAGTAGTAGTAGAAGAAGAAGGAGTAGCTGTAACAGTAGCAGTAGTAACATTGCTAGTAATTGTAATTTGTGACTTCTTTATCAGTAGAAGTAGCAGTAGCCATCGTGGTGATGCTAAAGTTTGTTCCAATGTTGTAGAAATACGTTTTGAAAAATGATATCTCCTGTCTGCCTTAGTTCTTAAATCAATAAAATCTCTTTGAGATGGACACAATTCACGGCAAGGTATAATAATTATAATTTCAGTGTCGTATAAATATCAAAAGAAAAGGCAATTCTGTAAATGAAGTGTGCTTTTGAATGTGTTCTCGTGTTGAAAGGAACACAAAAGACTCCCGCCCACCACACATTTTTAAAGTAGGACAAGTCGATAGCATTCAGAGCCTCTTAAAATTGTCGTAGCAACATCAAGACAATTGAAATTTATTTTGTTTACCTATTGTTAGTATTCTTTATATTGACATTCTGTTTGAAGACAAGTCCAGGCCTTTATGATCGGAGATCATTGTCCTCTCTTTCTTTTTATGACATTTTTATTACACAAGAATTCATAAATCAAAGTTGATTTCTTCAAATTATGTGACCTGGTCATACTTTTTATGCACGGGTATTTCAACACATCCGCATTTAATGGTCAACTGAATTTTGGACTTCGATAAACATACATTAAACCGGCAGCCATCTTGTTTAGATGTCTTGCTCGGTCGGGCGCCTCTTCCGGTGTCTCTGCGGCTGCGTCATTTCCGGCCTGTTGCACTTAGTGAACTTCTTCGGCGATCGGTGCGACTGCGCAGTCTGCAGACGATTCAAAGTCTTCCTTTTTGGCGGAGACAAGAGAGTAGGAGGAGACGAGCGTTCTATTGTACCGGGCGTCCTAGTTGGAGGAGGTGAATGGAAGGGCAGGCGGATCCTGAAGCCGGTATGGAACATGAATGGATCGTCGTGTATTGTAAGGGGATCGGAAATAAATTTCAGTCCATCATTTTTAAATGTAATCGTCTTGTTGGATCGATGACAAAGGTGTTTTCTTTGTCTGAACAACTTCTTTTTGTATTACATTGTATTAAGGGTTTCACATTTTTTGAATTTCCAATGTAAATATGGTTTTTGCTGATGTAATTTTTATTTTTAATCGCTCTTATAGTTTTAACGATTGCAATACTTTTGATAAGGGAAGTAAGCACGGATAAAATATCTTTACTCTTAATAAAAGGTCCGATTCCTTCCCTTGTGTATTTTTTTTTCCACTTAATCGCGTTAAGTTATTTTCTACGTGTATTTAAAAAAATGCAAACACCCTTTAACTCTTTTCCCCACAAAAAGAAAAAAAAAGGAAGAATGAGAATTTGTCTCATGAAAGGAGAGGGATTCAGAAATATGCAGGTTCTAAGAGTTAAATTTAACACAGCGTCTTCATGTGCATTATGCATTATGTTGTACTTTTTTTTAACATGGTTTAGTTGGTTTGCTGGGATGTATTTGTTGTTGGTGGTGGGTGTGGTGATGGTGTTGTTGTTGGTGGTGGTTGTTTTGTTGTTGTTGTTGTTGTTGTTGTTGATATTGTTGTTGTCGTGGCTTTTTATTACTATTAGTTACTCCCAGGTTGTAAGAACCATTATAAAACTAGTTTTGAACCGTGGTCTATTGGAACGAGTAGCGATGTCGTATTAGCCTTGCTGTACTATTTCTATACATGCACCATAGGATGGAATCGTAGCCTAAATCGCCCACACATCTTGAGGTGTGTAGGCCCTAACAACTTAATTTGTGCGATCAGTCCTATCATCTGTTATAGTAGACGATGGCCTCGGTGGAATCAAGCACTTGTAGAGTTGTATATATAGAGATTTACTTAACCTTGTACCTTCCCAGCGTATCAATATTGTACGAGTATAATACCCCGAATCCTTTAAGTGCACTCGGTCAGGGTCAAGTCCGTTTGCTGTTTGGGTGTTTCGTACTTGGGTTTAGTTGGATATGCATCTTCTGGGTTTGAATTAACTATATCTAATTAGTTTTGTAAGTTCTAAGAGCGTCAATCCTTTCTCCGATTCCTCTCTGCACCTCCCAATGAGTATTAGAAGTGAAACTGTTAAGTTTTTGCTATATTTATCAACAAACGTGTATTACTGTCAGTATATTAAACAAGTTGACGGCTAAATAGCCAACTACTAACAACTTAAAAATCAATTAAAAGTCTCATAGATTCACAATGTTGAGCAAATCTCATTTAAGTCCAGTTTTGTCTTGCTCTACTTTATGTTTTTGAAAATGCATTTGTATATTAAAATTAATTATTCACTTTAATATTACAAACAGAAATGCTGGTGGCGATGCGGTTTATTTAATTGATAAAGCACGCATTATTGTTCCAAGTCGGGAGTTCTGGATTAGATCTTAGATCAGACATCATTTTTCTCTGCTGGTTTGGTCGATGTCAGTATAATAATGTAAGCAGTTGGGACAGAAAATATTGGCATACATTCCCCCCTCTTTCTCTGTATGGCAGTATACACATTTTAGATACCAGTGTTGGGACCCACCCACTGCATTGTCTAGTTGCTAGCAATGTGCGTTAAAAAAAAACACCAACGGACGAAACCAAGTGCAAAATGCCAATACATTTGGTTCAAGAAAATATCGATGGGTATTCAAAAAAATTCTACGGATTTCGACATAGTAAATAAAAGTGGTCAAACCAGAGCAAACTCGAGATTTGGCGTCACAACGGATTCAGATACATGTACTAAAAATTAAAATTTTGTCTGTAAAAGATTCTTGCAACATCCTCTGCTTGACCTTATTCAAATCACGCCAACTTTGTATATAGTCGATGGATAGGGTCACGAGCAATAGGTTATTGTTATTTTCATCGGATATTTTCGTTGAGTGACTGACTGACGTCAGCGACTGAGTTCGACTAAATCGAAACACGAGACGCCTGTGTGATGTGTATGTAGGATGTTTCTAATTTGTCTCTCGCCGGATTTCAACATCATTTCTGGTGTGCGTTAATTAATGATTTTGTTTTACCTATTGTTTCTGGAGTCATTTAATCGATTTTTGTTCTTCTAAACTAGGTTTGTAGGCTACAATATATTCATAGATGAACAGTTTTGTCTTTTATTTTTTTGTCGTAGTTTTTTGTTTTTGCAAAATTTGGTTAATTGATATTTTTTAAAAATGTGGCATCTCTTGTCTTCCTCTCCGTTTTAAGAAAGACAAAGAAAATTCTATAATTTCCAATTGGTCATAAATATCTTTTTGTTTATGCATGACATTTACTCAACTTTGAGAAACATTTGAAATGGTTTGGATAACGTTTGCTGGTGTAGTTTGTTTGTCGGTTTCTTAATGCTCGATGTCAGAAACTAGACTTAATCGCGGACGGGTTCTGAGACAAACGTCTGACAATTTTTAGGTACTGTCACACAGGGAAAGTATATGCATACTAAGACTTATGTCTCAGCCGATCACAGTATACTGGCAAAGTAACATCAAAGCCAGGGGGAGAACTGCTTAAGTATTAGAGCGCTGGTCTCCAGATCGAGAGGTAAGCGGTTCGAATCCCACGATCGAGAGAAATTTTCCTATATCGTCCACTTTAACTGGTTGGGAGAAATTTTCCTATATCGTCCACTGTAACTGGTTGGGTCGGTGTCAGTATAATGTGGCCGGGTGAGACATAAGTCCAGGCCTCCCCGACCTGTCTCGTATGTGGCAACACTTAAAATTGTCAGATGTCAGTCTTGGGGCCCATCTACAACACAGTCTACATAGTGCAAAAATTCAAGAAAATAGGAAGCGAAGCGACCTTTTCTCAGAATTTGACATTGGCAAACGTTGATGTAAAAAAAAAATTATTCAATTAGGCATATAATTATGACAACACTGAACAACATTATTTAAAACTTTAATATTAGGATGATAATTATTCTCTGTACTGTCTTTTTCGGGTTCACGCAAAATTGTACCTTGTTCTGCGTGTCAATAGGAAATTAGAGGGACAGGTTAAAAAAAATTAAAACTGAGCTTGCCAAAGGCAATAACTTAATATCTATTCTTATTTTCAATTCTCTTGAGCTATAAATTATCAACATTTCGTTTTATGCGAGAATTAATTTGACTCTGAGCAAAAAGCGCATCTCAATCTCCTTTATCAAAAAATACCCGACGCCATGAACAAAAATGTACGACCGTTTTGCAAACTAATAATATGACTGATGCCGATTTTTCAATATTAAATTTGACATCTTTTTTCTTTTTATCTCATTAGCTACAAGGTTTCAATTCCAATAACTGTCACACTATTACAGCAATAACACCTTTTCACAATTACACTGTAGCTTTTTTGGTGGGGATTTGTGAGGTTGACGCAATTCTTAGTTTTCACTTTTTTTTTTAATCCCCGAAGCTTAAACTAACTTTGTAGATCTACATGGACTTTATTTCAGAGAGCACAAGTGTTATATTAACACAGTATACAACCAAGGTAGATTACAGGAAGGTGTTATATTTATACAGTATACAATTCAAGAAAAATACGGTGATAATGTGCTAATTAAATACCAAGGCGATGTTTTTGGTGACAAGATCGTATTTGACACCCTCATTGCCTCACTCTAAGCCGTACGATAATATTTCACTCTGTGTGGTTCATACAATCATAGAACTAGATTTAGATTTTGTAACAATGTTCGCGTTATCGATAGAGAAAAGAAAAAAAAAGATTCAATCAGAATTGAGATGGGGTAATTTATAAAACTATTTCGGTAAAGCAGGATCTCTTTTCGAGTCTTAAAAAAGACATCGGTGGCGTGATATCGGCTAGGTTTCTTCGTACAACCCTTTCTTTTCTTTTTTTTTTTTTAGTTTATCGGCTTTCTCTTCATCGGCAACCTCGTTGCTGATGTCAGAAGTTGAATTTGGAAATCCAGACTTTTCCTTTTTGTCATTCTCTCTGTCTCTGTCTCTGTGTGTCTGTCTCTCTCTCTCTCTCTCTCTCTCTCTCTCTCTGTCTCTCTCTCTGTCTCTCTCTCTCTCTCTCTCTCTCTCTCTCTCTCTCTCTCTCTCTCTCTCTCTCTCTCTCTCTCTCTCTCTCTCTCTCTCTCTCTCTCTCTCTCTCTCTCTTTCTCTCTCTCTCTCTCTTTATAGTGGGCTTGGAGCATGCAAAACTACACTCAGGCCAGAATGACTACCGCAACTAATAAAAAAAAAATTATAAGCTTAACATTGTCTCCAACCACGATTGAATTCTTTGCTCGGATCCGAACCCATAACCACCGGGGTTCCCATTGTGTACCCCAAACTATACACTTTCTGATAATATACACATACAGCGTTGTACTACTTTGGTGACTTAATTCTAGACAAACGGTTCCTTTAATCTGTTTTGTATGCACTAAACAAATTCTTGAGACCATTGACTTAATACTGGCTCAGTCTCTGTGTGGGATAGGTAAACCATGAACTCGCATTACAGCGTCGTTCAAACAATATAATTTTTATACCTATTTTGGTACCTTTTGACAACCCCCCTCCCCTTTATTACACATATTTTACCCATTATCTTAACATTATTCTTACAAGAGTCAATGCTCCTCCTCCCACCCCCCTAAACACACACACACACACACCTCTATATTTAAACGGATCCTAAGGGATGATCCTAAGTAAACGAAAAAAAAAGTGTTTTTCAGATTTTCATGGCCAAAGGTGACTACAGGATCAGACGTTTCCTTGCTCTTCGCTCTGTATCGTACGATGTAGTCAACTTCCCTGGCCCTGAAAATGGCGCTCCCCTTTATTGACTTTCCCGATGTAGATCTAGACACCGACTGAAATAATAGAAATGTGGTTAAAAATAGCGAACTCCTGTTAATTTTCGAACAAACTCAAACTTAAGTTTCAAAAGGGCTATTTTGGGACCGGGCGAAAATAATGTTCCCAGCAAAATCGTGTCTTAAGAGGTTCCTACGTAAAGCATCCGGAGCGGTTTTAACTTCTTGTACACTTCTGTTGAAAGAGGAAAGCGTTTATCTTTGACGGATGACAAAAAATTTTGTATAGACCAATTATTTTGGGCTGTTGGTTTTGCATAGCCTACATCGCTTACTCTTTACTGGGGGGGATTTAAAATAATAATTAAAACAATAAATATAGAAAACTATATTAATATCATACACAGGGAACTCGCGAAGTCTTTTAATAAGCTCTCAATATTAGACTTTCTATTTTTAAAAGGGGTAAAATGACAGTAACAATTAAATGATAATGATGATGATGATGAAGAGGAAGATGAGAAAGATTTAAATCACAGGCAAAGTAAATAAAGATTTAGACCTGTCATTGTTCTCTAGTTTTCCCTCTTATCTTTCTAAAATATTTATACCTGTTCGTTTGTTGTTTTAACGGAGCGCTACTGGGAAAAAAGATAGCACATAAAGTAATAATCAAAACTAAGATTAACTTTTAAAAATGCAAATCGAAATTAATCCAAGCAACACGATCTAATTGACCTTTATTCTTTTTTTTCCTTCACCTTTTTTCCTTCTGTGTGTTTTTATACATAATTAATTTTATCACTGTTAGAAGGTCAAAAGGGGATGAGGTGGATAAAATCAATAACAACAGTCCTGATATTCTCCGATACTATTTTGTTTGGCGTTCTCTTATCTTGGCTGGGGGCGCGGTAGCTTCCGACGCAAAAGGTCCGTGGTTCGAGACCTGGTGATTTTGCCCCCAACTGGTTGGGTCGGTGTTAGTTCAATGAGAACGACTAAGACAGGAGTCATGGTATCCTCGCCCTGTCTTGTGTGTGACAGCACATAAAATTGTCAGAGGTCAGTCTTGATATTCCGCAAGCTTTCATCTCTGTTTTGAGGGTGGAGTGATTTTATATCCCTTGCGGGAAAACTATGTGAAATTTTGAGGAGTTTGACTTTTTCGACTCTGTTTAGAATTAACTGAACTGAAACTTTTATGGTAAAATCTGTTGGGTTCGTCACGATTTTACAAAACGACCAGGTTAGATGGAACTGCAGGTTAAACTTTAAGTGATATCTTGACATAAATGTAACTCGTTCGGACTGGAAGCGAGAAAACAACAAAATACATCATCGATAATATACCGTAGGTGCAATTATGCGGTAGCTTACAGCTGGTTGTAAGAGAAATTTTGCACTTATGAAAGTTTGCGACGAAACGTAAGCTACCGTGACGTTGTACTTACGTCACAATGACGTTTGAGACATATATTCCACGGCATTCTATTTGAGTTATCTTTAACATGCAATTACATTACTTGAGTCGATATGAACTATAACAATATCACATTCTAGTTTTCTTGATAAACCAGTTATCCGGGAGAGATACTCATATAAATCTAGGAAATATTTTAATTATTAATAATTGTAATTATTATGTATACATTTCACGTTGGGTGTTAAACCAGCTCAACTCACTTTGACATTTAATGTCAAAACAGAGCAACGGTTGGTGGACCCAGTTTACACATTACTATTTATAAATTGGTCAGACATAGATTTTATTTAGTGGATGGAGGGCTGTGATTAGCTGTCCTAAAGTTTGACCCGTCATACTGCTTATGATGTGAATACCCTACCGACTTCATTCTTCAAGCGAACTCTAAGTGCGTCATGATAATTACATGTATAAGTATGTATAGTCCTTGTGTAAATCGTGAACTAGATTGGCGTTCATTGAACTCCTGTATAATTATTTCTTTTTAATTATTGTTCAGTTTGCGACATACTGGTAAAGTAGATATCAACAGCTAAAATTATCGATATAATTAAATACACCCTCGTTATTTTCATTTTACCAGTATATGGCAAACTGAAGATTAATTAAAAAAGAAATAATTATACTGGAGTTCAATGAACGCCAATCTAGTTCACGATTTACACAAGGACTATACATACTTATACATGTAATTATCATGACGCACTTAGAGTTCGCTTGAAGAATGAAGTCGGTAGGGTATTCACATCATAAGCAGTATGACGGGTCAAACTTTAGGACAGCTAATCACAGCCCTCCATCCACTAAATAAAATCTATGTCTGACCAATTTATAAATAGTAATGTGTAAACTGGGTCCACCAACCGTTGCTCTGTTTTGACATTAAATGTCAAAGTGAGTTGAGCTGGTTTAACACCCAACGTGAAATGTATACATAATAATTACAATTATTAATAATTAAAATATTTCCTAGATTTATATGAGTATCTCTCCCGGATAACTGGTTTATCAAGAAAACTAGAATCTTCATTGTTTGGCTAGTAAGACGCATATTACAAATAATATAAAAGCTGGAAAATTATACAAACTGCCTCTGAAAGAGTTTATGAAGATTGTGAATGACTTAGTTTGAATGGCAGGATCGTTCACTGCGTCTCGTCGGTCATGGATAGTGATAGTGCTGTCATGGTGCGATTTAGGAACGGGTACAGCGCCATTATGTGTTTATTTTTAGGAACTTTCTTAAGGGTGGATGTTCAAGGGCGTAGGCTTAAAGTTTGTGGCATAGAACGTAAGTTGCACCGTATGCGTTATAATAGAATAATAGAACTTTATTTTCTATGCATGGAAGCCATTGTGAGAAAAAGAGGAAAAAAAAGAGAGAGAGAGAGAGAGAGAGAGAGAGAGAGAGAGAGAATGAGAGAGAGAGAGAGAGAGAAAGAAAGAATGAGAGAGAGGGATGGAGGGATTGGGGAGGATAAGACATGTATGTGAAAGGGAGGCAGAGAGGGGGGAAAGAAATAAAGAGAAAGAGACAGATAGAAGGTTGGGGTTGGGGTGGGAGGAGACATGGGTGTCATGGAAGAATTAAATGAGAGCACTAAGTGGCATATTTAGACTTGGAAATAAGGGAACGGAGTACAGGATATTTTTTTGTGAGATGGTCGGGGCAGGTTGTGTATTTTACACCCATTCTCCCCAAGGTCTGCCTGGCCTCCACCCGTAGCACTCTTCTCTGTCAGCGCTTCAATGAATACGATTTGGACCTCCCCATCTTAGGGCCGTAATGATGATGATGAGTAGCGAGATGATGATGATGGTGATGATGATGATGATAATGATGATGATGATGATGATGATGATGATGATGATGATGATGATGATGATGATGATGATGATGA
>RQTK01000920.1:125116-141988 GCA_003991915.1 Elysia chlorotica
GATAGATAGATAGATAGATAGATAGATAGATAGATGGATGGATGGATGGATGGATGGATAGATAGATAGATAGATAGATAGATAGATAGATAGATAGATAGATAGATAGATAGATAGATAGATAGATAGATAGATAGATAGATAGATAGATAGATAGATAGATAGATAGATAGATAGATAGATAGATAGATAGATAGATAGATAGATAGATAGATAGATAGATAGATAGATAGATAGATAGAGAGAGAGAGGGAGAGAGAGAGATGTGGCCCCGGGATACTTTTTGCAAAAAAAATTATCTCCCTCTACTTTAGCCTTCGCTTCTTCTCTTCTCCTCCAGCTTATTTGATTTTTCTTCTTGTCTGTTCCTCTGTCTATCCGTCTTGGACTCTCTTGTTCTCCATCGCAAGGTATTTTTTTTCCTTTATCTAGTTTTCTACAATCATCATTTGCAGCATTTGTTTATCACTTCCATTAATCTTCTTACCTCTCTCTCTATCTCTCTCACTCTCTCACTATCTTTCTATCTACCCTTTTCTCTCTCCCTTTATCTCTATACCTATCTATCTCTCTCATTTCAATATGGTTATTCAAACGAAAGCTGGTTTGTCTTGAAGCTGAAGAACAGTCAACTAACCGAGTAACAGCCGAAGAGGGGTGTTTATTTTTATTAGTTAAATCAAGCCAAGCATTCATTGTGTTTTTGTATTGTTGTTGTTGTTGTTGTTGTTGTTGTTGTTGTTGTTGTTGTTGTTGTTGTTGTTGTTGTTGTTGTTGTTGTTGTTGGTGTTGTTGTTGTTGTCTTTGTTGTTGTTGTTGGTGTTGTTGTTGTTCTTTTCCTTTTTTGTAAAGAAAAAGAAGAATAAATATGCCATAAAAATATGAAACACTGTTCTAACATTCCCCACATTCTTTTTCGTGGTATAGAAAGGCACAATTGCACAATTTCAACATTATGCGGAAATTAAATTATAGAAACAAAGTCTCTCCAATAATTATGACTATCAGCATCTAATAATTATGGACTGAACATTATGGGTAAAACTTTACAATCGTTCTTCTTTCGATACCAATGTTTACTTCCTTGTTTTGGTATTTGAAGTGGATTATATTGATACACTTTGAATGTATCAACTAAACACTACCAAAATTAAAGTTCTGAATGTTTGTATTTCTAGTATCGATATAGTCCAATAACTTTTGGGGGTGTGAGCTGTGTATGAGGACTGAGTGTTACTGAAATCAATCAGTGTAAAACGAAGAATTTTAAAAGCCGGTAAATTTTACGATTAATTCCAGAAATAAACAGGAGAACTAGCGGATCTCGTTTTGCCACTCATTCTTCACCACAATGGTAAGAAATCAAACGACAATTGCCACTCTTTATGGGTACAAACAAATATAGCACGAAAATTTTTAGAGATCAAGATTCTAGATCTAGGCTGGATACAGTATTCTAATTAATCGAAAGTCTCTAGAGATCAGGATTCTAGATTTAGATAGGCTGGATACGTGATTTTGTGCACAATAAGATCATGAAAGAGTCGGCATAAATGCCCTCAATAGAACTTGATGCAGGCCTAGAATTAACCTATTAAGCGTGACGCGCCACTTGTTGCCTCACTGTAAATTTGTAAAAGAACTATCTACTGTCTTAGCACACCCCAATTGAGCACTAGGGGGTGTCGAGTAACTCCTATTTCTGTCACACCAGAAACTCTTGAATGGGTGTAGAGTCGCTTAAAATATCAACCAATGGAATTTATGAATAGCTTGGCAAATTGTCGGCCTCCCACAGTCCCAGTCACAATATGATGGTTATATTACTGATCATAGCCAGAATCTCATCTCTAAGAAAAGAAAGGGCTGAGTAAGGAGCAAAATATTCCTCCTCACAAAGACAGATAGACACACACACACAGATTCTGGTGTGAAACAGGCGCTGGCCACATTGATGATTGCATGTTGAACTCCATCGTGTTCTGTTCGTGTGGCTGTGGGCTTGTAATTGCAATTGGCTCACTTTTAAACTCTACTGAGTTAATATGGGTAATAGGGCGACATGTGCTGTAATTACAAACTGCGTTTGATAATCTTTGATCATACCGCCTCCCGAAAGCTTTGCTGTTTCTGCCTTGTGGCAAGAAGATGGTGCAATACTCGGCAGGTGCCCGAAAATTATCTAGAAACTTGTGGAATGTAGATTTAAGAAAATTTTAATATTATTAGCATTGGCTTAGTTGTGGTGAAAAGATAGCTCAGTCTCTGGAGCTCAGGATTGAGGAACAGGAGGTCCAATGTTCAAAACTTACGTGTAGCCTTTTTCCACCCTCCCCCCTTTTCCGCCCATCTCTGTAGGAAACCTGTAGGACATAACATCAATTTGAAGAATGCATTTTTAGCAAATGAGACACCATATCTCTAGAATTAGTGCTCTGGATTGACAAGTTCGAGGTCAAAGGTTCGATTCTCAGCTGATATTTCCATTCAAATAGTGTTGCAGAACTTTTGATTGGAGCTACATGAGTTCTAAAGGCATTTATATAAATAACCCTTTTCACTCAAGAGACACACAGGAGGGATGTTGTTCCATGTAAAAAAGGATTCAAACTGAAACATAAAATGAAATAAGTTTAATTATGATCACTTACAGGAGAGAAAGCCAATTTATAACTGGCTTCTCCTTTATTCCCCCACAAAAAAAAGTTATGAACAATTATTAAAAATCAGAAAGAAAAAAAACAAGATCTATAGTGAAATTCGTAAACTTCTCAGCGCAATAGAAATATAATTTATACAGTTTTATGAACTAGAAAAAAATGAAAAGAATATCAACAACAGCACAACACTCAGAGCATCAGTTAACCAGGTGAACAGTACTGCAACCCAGTCACCCATGCCAGATCCAGACTGTTCATCTGGCGACCACATGGGTGGAGTCTTTTATAGACCTTTTTTTTTTAATATTCGCATGAAAACGGAAACCTGTACCAATTAATTGCTCAAGCGTAGGCGTACCCAAAAATTCTTTAATTGGCTAGTGCAGTCAATGATGCAAAACCTGTGTACCTCCACGATTCAAAATTTATAAGATCTTGTTAATATCTAGTTTTATACAGTCGACTTTTAACACATTTTTACTAGGAACCTTGATAGATATGTTAAGGACCATCTAATCTTTTAGTAAAATATGAAACATTTTTCTTTCCAGGCTACAAATCTGAAAATCTGTGACGTTTCTGATGAGGTTATGGCGCTTCTAAAACAGTTTAGATTCAAGAAGTCAAATAACATGTCAGCCATTGTGTGTGAGTGTTACCGTTTGTGTTTGCCTTTAGATGAGTCGTGTTTACTCTCAAATAATCTTTTGAATTTATAATAAAGTTAACAGATTACAGTTAGACTGCCTGTTGATGTGCTCAGATTAATAACAAAAACAATTTCAAAGTCAAGTGGTCTAACAACAGTTTTGATGCCTTGTTTCTAAAATTTAGTAACAGTTACTTGTTCATGTTATGAATATAGAACCATTTGAGTGCATAATAAAAATATGCAGAAAATAATATAGGTTGTGCTGTATAGTTGGCTAGTAAAAAATAACAATCAATATTGTTCTATATTGTATCATTCAATCTCAGGTTCTAATTGCATACATTTTTTGTGAGCGCATTTAGTTTTTGATTCATTAAACTTGTACTAAATGTCTGAACAAGCAGGGAGAGATCAAATGGAAAATATCAAATTTATGCAAGTTTATCTTATATCTTTACTAAAATTAATTCACAAACTTAATACCTGAAATTGATTTTAAGTGTTAAATTATGTTGCTTGATACCTGTGACAAAGTCTTTTTTTTTTTAATGAATACTGGGTACTCTTCATATTACATAAAATATCTTGATCATCTTGAAATACTTTCACCTGAAGTATTTTTCTCTAGAATTTAAATTAATTGTGCACGCGCTAAGTACATCTACTAATATTTATAATTTTTAACTTTTTTTTTCTTCAGTAAAGATTGACAAGGCCTCATTGAAAATCGTCCTCGATGAAGAGTTTGAAGTAAGTATTGCAACTGAATTTGTATGATTCACTTATTGTTAACCCTTGATCCTGTAACACAGTTTTAGCAGTGGGTTTAATTTTACCTCAATCTGTAATACTGCAAAGACGGTAAGAAACTGCTCATATTCATTGGTTTAGCTCTATAAATTGCAAATCATGATTTATTAGTAGATTAGAAAGACTTAACCGACAGGATTGGAATCTGGAACTTGTAAGAAGTTTTATTCAAGTGTTATCTTATTACAATTATAAAACAGCATCTGGATGAGGGTCATTACTAAAAGAAATTTCTGAAATCCATGAATGATACTGATATTCTCATGAAACCCAATCTTGACCCAAATGATTTGAAAAATTATCGTCCAGTTTCAAATTTACCTTTTCTGTCAAAAATACTAGAAAAAGTTGTTCTGGAACAGTTAAAGAAACATCTTGAAAATCATGACCTCATTGAGACTTTCCAATCCGCATTATAGAGAAAACCACAGTACTGAAACTGCCATACTAAGAATAGTTTGTGATTTGTTAAATGCCAGTGATGAAGGGATGGTCTCTGTTCTCTCTCTCCTGCATTTGATACACTTGACCATAACATCATGTTAGACAGACTGAAAATCTCCTTTGGGTTGTCTGATAAAGTTCTTGACTGGTTTAAATCCTATTTGTGTGGTCGTTCATACACGGTCATTATTAATGGAAAACAGTCCACTCCTCATTCTTTAGAGTTCGGAGTCCCACAGGGTTCAGTCCTTGGGCCAGTCCTGTACACAATGTACACATTTCCATTAGGTAACATCATAAGACACCACTTGACACCATTTCATATGTATGCTGATGACACCCAATCCATGAATGATACTGATATTCTCATGTTCATTTGATTTATTTTTACTTTTTGTACGGTGTGGTTGAAAAGGAAAAAGAATAAAAGTTGAAATGGGAAAGGGGTTAAAAGCATGTACATCTAAATACATGATTGATACATGATGCATTTATCTCTCATGCTAAAGAATAATGTAAATTATGCTAGCCTATTAGAAGCTTTGGTTGTTTGTTTTATTTTTATTTTTTTCTTTTTGTTTTGTTTTCTTTTTTAGTAAAGCTTGTTGAATTTTGGTGTTGATTGTAATGAGGAGGTAAAAAATCATATTTGAAGACTAAGGCACTAGTTAAAATCAGGCATTTTATTCCCTTTAACATTTTTAAGGATTGCTTGTGCTTTAAAATTTTGAAGGATTGTTTGTGCTAAATTCATATTTTTTAAATATTTGGCTTTACATGATTTTAAAATCTGTTCCATCTACATGCAAGTATGTTTGAAAACGTTTAAATATTATAATGTATGCCTCTTAAAATTTTGAAATTTTTTTTTTTTCTGAGTTATGGGGTAACCCTTAAACTTTAAATTATTTTTTATTATCCAACAGGATATTAGTATAGATGAACTTCGTGATGAACTGCCACCACAGCAGCCTAGATATGTATGTCTCAGTTACATGCACAAGCATGACGATGGGCGTGTGTCGTATCCCTTGATCTTCATATTCGTATCACCCCAAGGTGTGTATGTGCCTTGTGTCATTTCTTTACCTAAATTTATTGTCTTTAACCTTTGGTCTTTTTAATCACTTGAGTGAGTAGGGATCGAGGTGGACACTATTTTGGAGGCAATAATACACATTTATATGTCCATTAAGGTGAATACTGAATGCCTGTCCATTTTCATTCACTGGTTCAAATCATCTTCGACTCGGCCACTTTCAGAACATAATTCATTGGAATTTTGAAAGTGAATTAAAAAGATCTGTCAAATCATTGACAGTTATAATGCTCTACCCGTACATTATTTCTATTAATATTCCTGGGCACTCTAGTGGTTAATGATATTTTTAAGAGTTTCTGGGTTGTTGATATCCATTTTCGTAATACGGATTTAGTGGAGCAAATTTATATTCCAGCAATTTCAGATTGATTTAGATTAAATTAGATTTTTTTTTTTTAATTTTGAAGATCTCCCTCAGAACATAGTGCATTTGTAGTACTCTGTTGAATGTCCCAACTAGAGGTTGGTATTATCAGGATTACTTTAGTGAAAGAGAATCATATACCCCCATGTAGTCAAGTTTCATTATGTTTTGGGATCGTTGTTTTTTGTTTTGTTTTGGGTTGGGTTTTTTTTAAGGAAATAAAAATGACATACTATTCAATTCATCCTTTACATATCCAGAATGAAAAATATAGTGATATTTCAGATATTTCTTTTGTAATTTAGATAACCAAAGATGTTTCAATTATATTGACTTCACTTAAAACGTGTGACACTCTTTTTTTTAAACACAATTTTCTAGTATTTTGAAAGAAATGCAACGAATCGAAGCAACTTGTCAACAACTGTAAAACAAAGTTTCTTTTGTTTTAACCCTAGGATGTAGCCCTGAGCAGCAGATGATGTATGCTGGATCAAAAACTACTACGATCAATAACGGAGGTTTCACAAAAGTAGGCATCCGAACTTGTTTTTTGCTGTTGTTTTTTTGTTTGTTTTTTTTTTGTTTTTTTTTTGTTTTTTTTTTGTTTTTTTTTTTATTAAAAGTTGTGCTCATGATATATTGAATGGGCTCTTTAGTTTGATCCAAACACAGGTTGGTTTTTGATCGTTTTGTGTTTGAGTTCGTTTTTTATGGCCTTTCTTGTTTCTTCTTTGAAATCTAAATTTAACATCTTAGATTTTTTTTGCTAGTTACTGTATTAAATTAGCTAAAGTATGCTTATATAAAATGTATCTGCATTTTTTATACTCATTATTTAAAGTAACTAGTTAATAATGATGGTATTGATAGTAATAAACAATAATAAGAAGGATCATGATAGTAATAATAATAATAATAATAATAATAATAATAATAATAATAATAATAATAATAATAATAATAATAATAATAATAATAATAGTGATAATATTAACTGTAAAGATAGCAAATAAAGAAAATTCTTTTTCCCATCTACCTCTGACACCTCTACCTTTCTCTCCTTATAATAGGTGCTTGAGTTGAGAAGTGTGGATGAACTTACTGAGGAGGCAATACTGGAGAAACTTAAGCTCTTTAAATGAATGATACCTCTCCTAGACAACTACCTGCTGAACACGCATCTCATCTGTCTGACCAGTACACCATTGCAACAATTCATCCTGAAAATTATACCAAATGCCAAGAGTGATCATGCCCAGAGACAAGATCAATGAGAGCGAGAAGGGGGGAATTATATCGTCACTTGGCTATAATTTTTGGTATAGTTCGTTTTGGCTACATTTGAGATAATATATAAAAACTGTTTATATCTTTATTTCTGCCTTATATTCATCATGTTACAGTTCCTAATGAGATAAAGAAAAAACACATTAGCCCAATAATTTTATAATCTGAAGGTTTTGTTAGATAGATCTCATTTTCACCATTACAATGATTTATCACTTGCATTTCGGCATGTCTGACTTATGCCAATATCATAGCACGGTGATGCAGAAGTCTATAGTTTTCTTTTATTGTATTTTCCTTGCTTTTAAGATATCTAGTATGTTTTGACGGACGAAAACTTTATATATAGGAAACAATTATCAAATGTGAATTTGAACAGTGTGAGAGAGGAAATTGTCTTTATTACAAAAAGTATCTGTGAATAAACATAACATTTTATTTGGGACAATTCTATAATTTTGTTGAAAGCTCACATTTGTATTTTTCATGAGAGTTAAACAGTAGTATTTTCTTCATTAGAAGAAACTGAAAGAAGAACATGTATGGACTGTTTCAGTATTTTTTTACCATTTTTTGGTACTTGATAACCATTAACTTAAATATGTAGTCTTTTTTTTCTTCCATAAGCTTCAACATATTAAATGATTATTTTTAATTTAAGTCACAATGTATATGTATATGAAAATTCTCCCAAAAGCTGCTATATTCAACAATACACATGTTAAAATTTGCACAACTGTTAATTTAGATCTCAATAGATATCTAAGTGTTTACCACTGAAGGATTATCTAGGCTAAGTGTTGGTAATGTTCAATAGGGGTGGATAGTTGTATACATGCAATTTACTATGACTAAGTGCTTGCATAATAATTTTTGAAGTCTCATCAGGTAATTCACATTCACATCCTAAAAAAAAAATAGTGCAACTGTAATTGTCTCTCTTCAACTTCGAACAATAGAAAAAGGTTGAAATTATGGACACGTTAAAGGGTTTTCAGTAACAATTGCTTGGTGATTTTCTTGTAAGTGCAATTTTAAATTGATATAATTATACCTTTGTAGCGATGTCCATAAACTGTTCACAAGATGTATGACAAAGATGTGAATGATATCCATGGGGCTTTAGACTAATTTTTTATCATCTCTTTCCAAATGTTCTATGTTTCTTGAAAGTTTTGGAAGTTTCTCAAATATTTCTATCATAGATTTTTCGTGTGATTCAAAAGGTGCTTTACTTGACTTACAATGTATCTTAATTTGTTTACTTGGAGGTATGTTAGAATGTATCTTAATTATTTTGTTAACATAGAGCTAGAGGTATATTCAATCCATTAAACATAAAGCACACGTTTTTCTTTTTGTACCGTATATAAAAAATGTATCACGCTGTTGTGTAAAGCATTTGTTTGTTGATTTTGTTGTTATAAGATAGAGGTTAACTTTGGAAAAAAAAAGTCCTTTCTCTTTTATAAAATACATAGCCGTTGGAAACAAACAAAATGGATTTTTTTTTAAGGGCAGAAAAGTAATGTTTTGTTTCAACTTAAAAGTTCCATGCTATTTTCATCTCCATATAATGATTGTTTGTTTGCAATAGTGATTTTTGTGCCTTCATTTTACAACTTAAGAAACTATTTCAGACTATATTTGTCAAACTTTCATCATTTCACTGGATGCAATATATGTTTTTTGTTTTGTTTTATTTTATTTTCAAATAAGGAAAAATGAAATGTTGTAAATCAATAACACATATAGCACTCTGGTAAAAGTGGTTGAACTTCAAAGAAAGATAACCCTCTGAGAGTCAATAATATAGGCAATATTCGAAAATTTTGGGGAAAAAGGCACAGACTAACTTCTTATAAAAAACCATGTATGTTGTATTTTCACTAGAAGCTTAGTTCACACAAAGAAAAGAACGCTGGCTCACGGGCAAACTGAATTAAATATAAAAATCGATAAAATAAAGATTTCCACCCATGGTTCTAAATTTATACTTTTGTTATTGAAATTTGAGAAAAGAAAAGATGGACATTTTTAGCGGGGTAATATATGAGGCTTTTTAGTGGCTTTTTTAAATATTTATTTTTTTTCGTGTTTATATTTTTCGGAAACATGAGGGAAGTATTGTTTTGCGTCATAAATCTTTCTACATCTGCATCCTACTCTTTTAGTATTTTGCGTTCATGGAACAGGCTGATAAAATATTCTGAAGAGTCCGTCCTTAAAAATGTGTCTATCTCTCTCAAGATAATTCAGGCTTATACTAGTTTTAGTAATACTGATCACTGTTCATTACTTTTTTTAATTGTGTTGTTTTTGTTTAATTTGTTGCAATGTTGGATATATTGCTCATTCCTGGAAGATAGTAATGCCTTCACTAGTCTTACATCATAATAGCTTACTATTATATTGTGTAATCATTATTGGCATAAGTCATTCCAGTATGATAATAAGCTATGGCTTTGCAGTCGTTAATTTTGTAAACTTGTATTTCCTTTTTGTATTTTGTTTTACATTTACCTTGAATACCCTGGCTCAAGTGATAGAGTGTTGGTCTCCAGATCAGGAAGACTCAGTTTGAATCCCACGATGGGTCAAATATTTTTTTGTTCTATTCTGTCCCCTACTGGTTGGGTTTGTGTCAGTAGAATATGACCGGCTGAGACAGGCGTTCAGGTCTCCCCCGCCCTGTCTCGTGTACGACAACACATAAAATTACCAGAAGTCAGTCTTGGGACCCGTCCACAATATTGACTATGTAGTGCTGAGGCTGGACGTTAAGCAATCAATCCAACTCGGCAGTTTCCAGTCTTGAAATCAATTCTATGACTCAATGAAAGATTTGACATGCGATGAGGAAATTCTAAATGTTTTACAAATGAGTCAAGATGCAGCTGATGTTTATCATTATGAAGCCTTCTGATTGAATGGCATTGAATTTGACTCACTCTGTAGGCCTTATGTAATAACAACCCAATGCATAATAATTTTAACACAGCAAATTGGTTTGAAGAGAAAATTACTTTAAAAAAAACGTTATCCTGGAAATTAACATGCAACAAATATTGTACTCAGATCCTTAAACCAAGTTTCTCTTTTCTCTGTTTTGCATAAAAGGAAACAAACTTATCTATGTCCATGGATGGAATTTTGTTTCGCAGAATTGGGGCCTGTTAAAAAAAAATGCTGTGAAAGACATTTCATTTCATTTTTGTTCACTCCATGGCACATATGTGTATTGCCTGTTATTCTTAGCTGATCTACTTTCATATTTGTTGCTAAATTTGTATTATTCTCTGTGATTACTCTATGTCTTTTATGTTTGTAAATAGGCAATAACTTTTTGTAGAGTCAAGAGCGGAGCTTATTAGATGAGATTGAATCACAGTTAACACCATACATGTTATTATGACCAAGTCAATTCCATTGCTGTACAGTGCCGGATTTAGGTTGCAGGGGGCCCAGGGTCGATCTTAGGTGAGGGGCGCCTCACTCCTTTATGATTGTTCAAGGAGACATAATTTTGCAAAGCGTTTTTAAGGAGGGTCGCTTCTAGTGGGGGCTTAAATCCGGCACTGTTGCTGTACTTACCCAACTGTTCATGACACACTCTCTTTAAATGTAGAACAGAAATGTACTTTTCTTAAACATAATTTTTAAACTGTTGTATGATGCACTGCATATTGTTCATTCTTTACCACCCCCGTTCCCTCCTTCCCCGCCCTGCTTCGTGTGTGGCAGCACATAAAATTGTCAGATGTCAGTCTTGGAACTTGTCCACAATATAGCCTATATAGTGCTGTCTTTGGATGTTAAGCAATCAGATCGACCCAACTCAATGTCCTTCTATCCAGAAAAGGAAGGAGGAACCTTAAATTTTAAATCAAGTCGTAATGCATCTTTACCTTCAGTTCCCTGATTGTTGAACTTAGGGATAGGATATAAAGCGCACACGCCTAACGTTGTGTGCTTTTTGTTTTGAAAGTACACATTTTAAAAAAATAAGACAGTTTCAATGTGCAATTTTTTCACTTTTGATAGATAGATAGGCTTACTTTATCATTTCCATGACCTGTCCTTGTAAACTCTTTGATCCAACATTTCCTTTCCCATTTACATTAATGCTGCAATATCGTCTATCATTTGTTCTCACCGATATTACTATATCCTTGACTTAACTAAACTAAACTTGCGTACATGAAATTAGTCAAACAGACATTTCTTTTTTAAGATTATTTAAGATAAAAAGCTGAAGTTTTAAAATCTGCAAAAACTTTTATTCTATATTTATTGGTTAGAAAGATATGAATTTTGGAGAAACCTTGAAAGTACATGTATATGTAGTGAGATTAATCTGATTTCATGATCACTGTAGTCAAAGTATTGTGACTCTGTCGACTTAACGTTCAAGAGACATCTACTCTGTCAGAATATTTACCCCATACACCAGTAAGCCTGGACAGGATGGAGTGAATGAGTGACTGACTAGTTATGACTATTCATTTTGGGGAGCAGAAAATAATGATTGACTTTGAACTGTCACTCTTTTTTTTCAAAAGCATAATCAATCAATGTTTTATGTCTTGAATTTGAAGTGTTGCTTATGTATACAATTTGCTAAGAGTAAGAGATGGGCAGATTTTGAATGGTGAGGATTCACTTGTAAGTAAGCTAATTGATTTCTCATATTTATGGTAGATGATCAGAGCCAATGATTGACTGATTTAAGTCTTGCTTGAGAGGAATTTAATTTACATGACACATTCTCTCTAAATATAGAACAGAAGTGTACTTTTCTTAAACATTATTTTTAAACATGTTTTTTATTGATGTTAATCAACAACACAACGTCTCAAAATAAATGAAAAGAAATCCAAAATTTAAAGTGTGTGTGTGTAATGGATATTATTATTCATTCAGACATTTGAAGGTTGCTTGCTGATAGAAAAATACTCATGTACTACATAATTATTATTAAAAATATATTCTTTTCATCTCTGTGTTAATCTTGGCAGTCGTAATTATATAGTTGCTATCCCTTGTCAGTGGAATGTGAAATAACGATCTCTTAAGATTCTCTCGTTCTCTGAATCCATGATATGTGAGTTAACCAGGATGAATTATGCACAGGTCCCTGATAAAGTTTTAAACTAGAGCTTTACTACTACGTACTTATGCCCATCACTCCACAAGAAGCATGGGCCGCTTTTAGAAAAAAGGTTTCAAAATGAATGAAAGTGCTTATGTAAATAAGCCACAAAATGCTTTAGGGAAAATGAAGAAAAAATTATTGTCTTTATTTTATGATTGCAGAAAGGAAGCATCAATTTGTGCTGTAGGCCTACTTGATTTTTTTTTCTTCTTTTTTTATTTTTGCTTTGTGAAGTACCTTGTAATTTGCGATGCAGACGGACACTTCCTTACAAAAAAATATTCTGATGGCTGTTTGCAAACCATGTGAACAAACCTGGACACATACATCATATATCTATTTTATTGAACTTGATTAGTGAGCATTTAATTGAGGTATCATAATTTCAAACGAAATCTTTGGAATAGACAACACGACTATTTAGACAAATTATTGCTATTGCATCAGATAAAACCCAACATAATCATGTGCCATGCAATAAGTTTCAAACATTTTGAAACTTCTATTTCTCTCTGCAGTTTGGTACTTTTCTTCTGCTAATATTCCTATATATATGCTAACTAAGCTTATTGCCTTGCTTTTTTTTTTTACACCTTTTAAATTGATGAAATTAAAGATATAGAACATCATATAAAATACTGTTTTAAAACAAGAAATAAAGATAAAAAGAAAAGGTGAAGAGAGATTTTTTAATATGATTTTTTAGTTTTGGAAAATCAGTTCAAAATGAGTCAGAATATGATTTTCAAAAGACATTTAAAAAATTTTTTTTTATTAAATATGAAAATGGAGAATAGTAAAGACATTTAATCACAGATCAATAACCAATGCTCAGTAATTTACTTACTACATATCCCTTACTCTAAAAAAAGTGTTTGCCAGATTCAGATTTTTCTTTCAAAACACATATAATCCAAACATCAGATCTTAAAATGTTTGAAATAAATGCTTGATAGATCAATGCCAGTAGCTTTAAATCAGTTAAACTTATAAATGATGATAATGAAGGAATAATTAGTGAAAGCAAATCAGTTTTTAAGAAATATATACATATTTTTAAAGAATGATTAATCTACCATAAAATTAGCATCAATCAGTCATAAATTTGAGTATCTGGTTTTTTGTGAGTCTCATCATCTGGGTGTAAATTACTTTTTTTTTTTCGTTGTCATCAGATATGACTCCTTTGTAATGTATTAAAGGATATCAGTCTCCCATATTAAAACTTAACAAGATCTAAGACAAAATGCTATTTACAAATTTATTTCTACAACGGGGTAGTTCAATTACATGTATACAAATATACAATATATACAATACATATACATTAAGCAGCAACAAGCATTAGAAATTTTTGTTTTAATGCAAGAGAGGCACCAGAAGTTCAAGGTATACTTTTGAAAGTTGACGAGGCAGCAGTGGAAGTAGAAATTATTTATGTATGAATGTTAAGAGCAGAAGACATTAAATATAAATGGTGCGTGAGTGCTTTGTTTTTTAAATACCCAACATCAGCATCAGCAGCAAGACTATTTTGTGAGCAGGTCCCAGGACTAATGTCTGACAATTTTATGTCATGCCACCCAGATAGAGTGCAAGTATTCTAGGACTCCTTTCTTGTTGGCTAACATTATACTGATGCAGACTCAACCAAATCATACATGATCGTGGGTTTCGAACTCAATTGGGGAACCAACGCACTAACACCTGCGCCATTTCACCACCCCCGACCCTCCCCTCCCTCTGTCAGTAGCTTTTCAGAGGTTTTAAATAAGAATATTGACAGCTTTTCAGAAAGAATAAGCTCATGAATCTTCCATAAAGGTACAGTACATAAAAATTACAATTCTTAACTTCAAACACATTTTACCAATCTTAAATAATCATAATTATTGTCATGCAACTGAAGCAGTTAAATATTCACACAGATTAAGTGTGACTGACATTATTTTAGTTCATCCAAATTGGGATGTACTTGTGTATATGTTCATTGCTAAGATACAAAAATGTTATTTTTATACAATTTTTGCAAATAGCATTAAAATGTTAATCACAATCAACAATTGGTGCGTACATGCATCAAATGCTAAAGATGAAAAAAAAAAGTCTCTGAATAAATATGTTCACAGGAATGTATCGTGAGGGACTTTCTACGAGATCGTAGCTTTCCCTACACAAATCTGGGCTTGAAATATCTTGGTTAGCATTTCAGTAAGCAGATCAAAACAATTTCACATCTAATGTAACATAGAAAATAAAACAATATCTCAAGATGTGACATAGGAAGGAATGGAAAGAAGTTGAAGTAAATATTATACTTATACAGCTAAATTCTGTTATGGGATTTTGCCTGTAGCACACGCACATTCAGAAGGGAAAAAAAACAGGTTTGGAAAAAATGTGTGGGTTTCAAATAAGTAAATGCATATTTGTTTTGGTGAAAGCAACAAAGCATACGATACAAACATATTACCATGAGTAAAACTTAACTAAATAACTCTGTGAAAAAAATAACAATGACAATTTTAATTAATATTTTTAGTTTATATATTTTTTTACTCCAATTAAGAAATTCTATATAACAATAAACTTCAATCACACTGATTAAGTTCTTCTTGAATTCCAATTCAACATTCTTTCGTTTTTACAACTCAAAGAGGTAAAAAGTTAAAAAAAAATAATAACAAAAGCTGGCTCATTTTTAATGGCACAAGAAATGAC
This sequence comes from Elysia chlorotica, assembly GCA_003991915.1. NCBI lineage: Eukaryota > Metazoa > Mollusca > Gastropoda > Plakobranchidae > Elysia > Elysia chlorotica. Next base: position 140,315 of record RQTK01000920.1, read on the forward strand.
TGGGTTATAGCTTAGAGGAATTGAAGAGCTTAGCACATTGAACGCCAAACAATTAAGTAGCTTAACAAACATTCAAAGTGTATTAAGTGATGGCGAAGAGTCTCTACGCTCACACACGCTGATAACTGCCCAATCACCGCCTATCATCCAGTTGGGATCCTCATTCTCCGCAGCCTGCGCCTGCCCCGACTCTAGCCCAACAACGCAATCACATTTCAAGGTCCTTAACGAGCACAGCGGGGCTGGGTGAAATCCTCGCAAGGCTCGCTCAAACTGGGTCATCGGGTCCCACTGGCGGTCGGAGACCAGCTTCCGGTAGTTCAAATCGCCTTTGAAAATAACAAAGTCCGACTGAGAAAGGCGGTTGAAAAGGTCGGGGCTAGCGCTGGACATTTCGTTGTAGGTGTTGGGCATGCTCCAGAAATCGTGAGCTTCCACTTCCCAGGTCTTGGCTTTGAGATAGCCTTGCCAGCGCTGGCACAGCTCGCTGGTGGCGACGTGGTTCATCCGGCACATGTTGTTCAGGGTCCAGTCCCAGTCCCCGAGGGTCACGTCCGACACAAACCAGGGCATGGACTTGGCGTGGAACACGACGTGCGAGGCCAGCCTGGAGGTGATGAGGAACTCGGCCAGGCAGAGGTCGGTGACCAGCTCAAACCCTGCGTTGTCCAGCACAATGTCTACACGAACTGGGAAAAAAGAACCAAGAAAATTACATGTCCCAGTTGGGGTTGGGTTGGTTTAACGTCCAACAGCCGCACTATATAGGTTTATTGTAGATGGGCCCCAAGACGGACGTCTGACAATTTTAAGTGCTGCCACACACAAGACAGGGCGGGGATACCATGACCTTTGTCTCAGCCGATCACATTATACTGACACCGACCCAACCAGTAGGGAACGCAACAGCCATGATTCGAACTCGGGACCTTTTGCGTCGGAAGCCGATGTTCTACCCCTGGACTGCCGAGCCCCCCTCATGTCTCAGTTACTATAAGGCTTCAATAAGACTGGGCATTGCAATCCAGGTATTTTTTGCTTCCACTGTTCAAGAGAGGTTATTTCTCTCAGTCAGACTATCTCTTTTTGTCTGTCTGTCGGTCTCTGTCTCTATATTAGATTATCTAAAATCCTCAATCTATACTTCATAAAAACAGCAAGTCCCAGATTACAATGCTATCTCTTTTTGTCTGTCTGTCGGTCTCTGTCTCTATATTAGATTATCTAAAATCCTCAATCTTTACGTAATAAAAACGGTAAGTCCCAGATTACTCAAATATATTCCTGCAAGTTAAAAAATAGAAAAAAAATAATACTTTTTCACATTCTGCCACAAATAGAATTCCTGACATAAGAGTCAAACAGCATATTAATTAAATTAACTCACCGTTCTGTCCCTTTACACCTGCAGCTTCCCATAGAATGCCATAGGCCGTGTTTGTATCATCCACTAGCAGGCGGTGTTTGAGCGCAACAAGCTGCGTCATAGGGTTGTGATCATGAGTCATCACTTGCCCCGCGGAGATGGACAGGTCGCACTTGTTCCCCCATAGAGACACCTGGATGATTAAAGAGTAGGTAGAAGACGTAGAGGAAAAACAACGACACAAACAACAACAAAAAGAACAACAACAACAACAACAACAACAACAACAACAACAACAACACTGACCT
>RQTK01000920.1:142006-166442 GCA_003991915.1 Elysia chlorotica
TAATAATAATAATAATAATAATAATAATAATAATAATAATAATAATAATAATAATAATAATAATAATAATAATAATAATAATAAATGAAATTTAAGGATTATTAACATTTTCATTTTTACAAACGACTACCACATTTAAGAACAATTATTTTTATTTATATTCACGATAACCATGGTCATGAAGCCTTTTTTTTTATTGATCTTAAAACTGCATTGTTGAAAAAAATGAGTTTTTTGCTGCTTTTTTTTAAATGAAAAATGAAAATCACCTGAAGAAATTCTATGAAATGTTTGCCAATCTCAGATTCTGGCACATGACCTTTGAACTTATCGATCACTTCCTGAAGGTATGTTGTGAGCTGAGAAATTGATTTGTAAGCACTTTTGAAAGCATCTTGCTTTTGTTGGCCAAACACATCAAAGCTTTTCAGCAGAGAGCTGTGGATAAAAAAGTATTTAAAAACTCACTGGCTGTTAACCAATTCAAACACTAGTATTTTCTTCTTCTTTATTCCCTTATCTGTTTTATTTAATTAAAATATAACTACAAGGTTTTTAACTTCCTATTTAACTATATTTTATTGCATCGCCCCACTGGTCTTTTTTACCCGATCGCTTGCCATCACCCAATAAAAAAACGAATTTGGCGTTTTGAGTACGGATCAGCATTAAATAATTTTTCCTCAGGACATAAAAGATTTACACATCGTCAATGAAGATTTCTTCATTCGATAGCCATTTCCTGCTTTAGAAAATATAACGTGGTTGCCGAGTTACGATTTTTACAAAAACACTGATCAACTGTGTACTTTTCCGACAATTTATTAAACTATTATCTAAGTCATATCTGATTGAAAATACAGAATAAACGTGTGAAACACCTTTGCAAGCGCTCAAACAGACTATGAATTTTCCTGGTCCTTGCAGCTTCGGTCTTTTTTTTCCAGAAGAAGAATGGTCTTTTTGTCAAAAATTTTTACTTTTAATTTTTTTTTTTTTTAACTCATACTATAAATGTGTCAAGTTGCATATGGTTTGAAAGTGCATCCAATATTCTTCCAAAATAATTTTTTTTACTAATTTTGTCTCTTTTGAGAAAAGCGTGGCAACAAATTAAAAAATATCTGTGTATAGAAAAATTTCAAATTTGAAATAGCCTACCACATGAGTGAAGCCTCCTGAATACGCCTGTAGAGGTAACACTCCATCCACAGCCAGGCATCATCAAACCACCGGAGACCAAGCTCATCTCCTGCATCTCTTCCGGATGCTTCCTCCTGCTCCCGTTTCAAATTGATCTGGAGACGCAAAGTCAGAGGACTATTCAAAGGCTATTGTTCAGTGTTTGATAGATTTACCTTGGATTTTTCTTTAAAATGTGTATGTTTTGACAAATGCATAGCTGCCAACTTTTGAGAAAGCAAATACAGATTTTTAGCGCGGTTAGTCACTGCAAACCTAATTGATGGCCAAGCTTATTTAGTTCAGCTATCAATATTGACTTAAACACTTGTAAGCGTATTCATAACTTAAAAAATGCATTTTTTCCTTCCTTTTTTGGATGTATGTGTGTTTTTGATTTGATCTTTTTTGTTGTTGTTGAAATTTTTTTTGTTTTTCATCTCTAGCGTCAGAAACACCACGTCAGCAATATCCAGGCTTTGCATAAACTAAATATAATATTTCAAGATGGTTGAATATTATAAAGAATGTAAACTTTATAGCATGCCCAAAGCAACTGGAACTAATACCATTGTCGTTGACTAAACTAACCAGTAGGGGACAAATCCGACATTTGATTTGCCCAACCGACGGCCTCAAACTAAGCACTGAGAACCAGACGCTCTGGGCACTTAAGCCAGTCACCCCTCAAGATCAACTACACTAGTTCCCGATTGTTATCAGAATTAGATCTAGATCTATACCATCGTATGCCAACTAGATTTATAATATAAGGCTACAGTCTAGATCTAGATCTAGATTCACGTTCATTAGATGTAGTGTCACTTCGGAACGACAGACAGTTTGTTTGGAGGGATGTCTTCCATCGACAATTTAACGGGGTATACCGCAAATCGGGTGTCGCCGAAAAGATCGTATATGTACGAAAATGATAAAAAATCTAGATATTCATATGGATAATTAAAATTATCAATATCTAAAAAAAATTTTTTTAACAATAATTCTAATCGATAACGGTGGCATCAGTTTGGCTAAAGTTGCAACACATTAGCGGCAGGCAACAGCAATTATCTGTTTGAAATACCACATCTAGATTAAGCTCAGATTATTCCCGAATCCCGACGACGATATAAATTATAAGCAATATTTATACAGAGAAGTGAAGCTGTGGAGAGAATTAAAGTAATTTAGCCTAATAAAGTACTAATAATTTTTTTTAAGTAGACAATTTTTCTTGATATTTTAATATACAATAACCAACAAGAGTGGACAAAAGATCTTGTGCGGTATGTACCATCTTTGAACCGCCCAACGAGGATGTGTGTGAGTGTGTGTGTGTGTGTGTGTGTGTGTATGTCTGTCTGTGTGAAAGAGTAGCAGCGATTGTGCCTAGCCCTACAAAATACGAAAATGTTTATCTGATCGTGAGAGAGTAAGAACTGTGAGGGGACCGGCGCTCGACAGCGAAGATGGTTTGAAGTCTAAATCAGTCTAACTGTTCGCCCCAAAACTGGATTCTTGGAAACAAACTCTCTGCCTAGCAGCAATAAACAAAGCTATGGGATTCCCGGATGGACAGATCGCCGACGGCGGAAGCATAATTGCCGCTATAGTGGTACACTATTTACCGCATTTTTTTTTTTTTTACCGAAAAGAGCCGCGAGTGAACGTCAAATCTGAACTGAGAGACTCGGCCGATCCCTTCGCCTCTTACGATACGTTAAAAATGTGAATGGGCTAACCGGGCGTTATTGCCGAAAATGGCACCGAGCGATCGACGGGACACCCGATTTTTAGCTGAATGTCATCAAATACGTATTTTTTCAATCAGATATGGACTGACGTACTCAGGAGGTCGAATATGTACTAAATACGTATTATACGCACTGGTTGGCAGCTATGCAAATGTCAGATTATTTTGAATTTAGATATTGTTTCAAACATTTGAAGAGAAAATTGTCATGTATACTTTTCATCTAGGGGAAAAAGAAAAAATCCCACACATTCCATATGCAGTGAAATCGTAACTGTATCTTCTGCCCTAGCGCAAATTGATTAATGTCATATATATTCTTCTAATGCACCAAAATGTGAAAATAGGTGTTTTATTCTTTTTTTTTTTTTCGTTATTTACATTTAGAAACCTATTATTTTCATCCAAGAAAAAAAAATAGCATATATTTCTCAGTTTTGCATTTATGCAGATACAAGAGTGCTTTTTTAATGTCTTGCTTAGAATAGCAGAGGTCATTCCCAGCACCACTCACCTGTCTAGCGAGCTCAGCATTCCATAACACTGCATCACACCTGGAATCCCGTAAAGGTTTTGCAGGCTTGTTGGTCATGACACAATGTCGAAGCTCTGAAATGGCTCCAATCATAGCTTTTAGCTCCTCACGAGCAACCTTTTACAGTGAAACATGCAGGAATAAAGATTTTATTTTTTAATTGTTTCTGTCTTCAAATAAGAGGTTTTAAGTCAATTTTTGCTTTAATAATATTTTTAATGCTCTTAAGTTCTTTATAGAAAATTAATATCACAAATTAATATAAAAGTAGTTATAAATGTATTCTAGGATATAAGGAAAAAAGCAATTAGAGAGTTAAATTCGTTGATATCAAATCTATGCATAAAATTGCATATATATATTTAAGTTTCAAAACTGAAATTTTATATTTCTCTGCTAACAGTCTAGAGAGGAAATGTTATAACATAGTGTAAAAAAATAATAGTTGGCTGCTAATATGCATTTTGCGTGTGAGGATTGAACAAATCAACTCATGAAGATCAATAAATGAACTGGATCTATTAGTTGGGTCTATAAAATATCAACTATGAAGCCTATTTATAAATCCAAGTAAAGTACAAACATTACCATTTACATGTACTCATAAAAAGGTTTACAGGCTTGCAAAAGGTGAATCTTTTTACTTACCTCTCCACCATATTCCTGGACAATTATGCTTTTCTGTCTTGTAAGATGGTCAACGACCTTTGATAGGATCACAGGGATTCTGTCTTTCATGGTTGGGTAGGCAAAAGAACTGTGGCACAGGAAAGATTGATACAAATTTTTATCATTTTGTAGAACAATTTTTAAGAAGAGAGAAAGCTCTAAATATGTAGGGGGAAAAGTGAGAAGGCCAGACAAAGAGGAACGAGAGAGGGAGGGAGAGAGAAAGGGAGAAAGAGAGAAAGGGAGAAAGAGAGAGAGGGAGAGAGAGAGAGATAGAGAGAGTGAGAGAGAGAGAGAGATCTAAACATTCTTGAAATTTCAAACAGATTAAATTTGGAAGGAAGTTATAACACACACAAAAACAAAGTGCAAAATAGCAGTTGGTGAGTAACAGTAACCAAGCCTAGTTACAATATCCACCATTAGATTCAGTGAAAATACCTGGGATCTTTAGCCGACAACGGAGGCGGAGTCTTTGAACGGCTCATGATTTTCGCAGGCTTGAAATTGAATGTCACTGGTGAAAAATTGCAATTCAATTGTAAAATGTGACTCTCTGGTTTGATTGTTTAGGATCTTTATTATTGTAGATCTAGATCTGGATCCATCACAGTCAAAACAAAGCGAGCTCTGGAGCTTGATCGGTTCACAATTGCCGTGATTGGAAAATGGAAATCGAACGTTCACTAGATCAGTCAGTCAGAGCTATTCTAGGTTAACTTTCGGTTTCAATCGAACTGAAAGTAAGGGAGATAAATAAGCTAAGAGTAATCTTTCTTGAGCTAAGTTTGTTTTTGTGTGTATCGAGAGTTCAACGCACTGAACAAAACAGTATTTTTTCATTATTATTTTTGTATCAATCCAAGTTTGAAGATAAAGTTCAAAACGTTGATAACTATTAAACATAAAATAACTTTTATTTTTTATTTTTGGGTCCACTTACATTTAGAATTATAAACGTGAAAGTACTAACACATTAGCAAAGGTTTTTAATTTCTTTGCACGTATGAGAAACAAACTTACAACAACAACAACAAAAGGCTAAAGCAAAACACGAAAAAACATTATTTTTTTCGTTTCGATATAATATTTTGTAGCCTACTTCCATTCCCTTATACCTGCTAGCAAGTCGAAAGTTCGTTAAGTCCCAAAAAAGTCAACGAAATGTGTATAGGTCTATACATATCCCTTGTCTTTTGAAAAACACATGTATGCAATAAGGATGTGGAGCATTAACAGTTATTTTATACTAAAGCCACTTTCCTCTGTTAGGCTACATGTCTCCGGAATGCGGAGAATGATAAGCTTCCCGAGCATAGGAGACGTTGAACCCGGAGAGAGGGAGATAGAGAAAGAAAAAGAGAGAGAGAGATAGAGAGAGAGAGAGAGAGAGAGAGAGAGAGAGAGAGAGATCAGACTTTCTATATAAACAACAATGGCAAGCTTAAGCAAAATAAGCCATAATTGGTGCCATTGGTTAATTTTCATGTTTTTGTTTCTTTTTTTTTATTGTTGAAGATCTGTGCTTGTTTTTTGTCCTTGTTGTTTTTTAATTATTTGTTTATTGTCTTGCATAGTAGCCTATTCATTTAACATAGCCGTGCATTCGTCAGAAATAGAAACGTTAATGTTGAAGATAGGGGCTTCGGCAAAAATTAATGTTGTCTTTACTAAAGATCAACAAAATCGACGGTTCATTATGCATTATATTTTTATGCACACATACACAAACACACCACCGTGCATACAGAAATGGGTCTAAGTAGCGCGACGACGGGTCTCAAGAGCACGTCTAGATAAAACCGAAACGCTAATACCAGGTTGTTGTTTTTTTTTGTAGAAAACAATGAAATAGTATTAATTTTAATCTAGATTAGATTTTGTTAGTTTTGTTGCCCAATTTTCAATGTCAGCACTATTACGCTATATTGTGGACAGGCCCCAAGAATAAGTTTGACAATTTTACGGGTCAGGGCGATGAGACACATGTCTTAGTCAGTCACATTTAACTGTCGACTCGACGTCTTCGTCAAACTCTTTAAAACTCTTTAAATAAACTGTACTGTTATAAGCCCTTCGACTTCCTGTTTTGGATTACAAACCTTGTTGTGTTTAAGACTATCAATGTAATAATTAGAGGCGTTGCGATAACAACCAACAAACCAAAGCTCCCCCATCCCTCCCTCGTCGACAAATAAATCTCCCTCAACCCCAAACAGGAGTTTTACAGAAAAACCCGCACCAATGATTACACTGCTACATCCTACTATTTTTACTACTACTACTACTACTACTACTACTACTACTACTACTACTACTACTACTACTACTACTACTACTACTACTACTACTACTACTACTACTACTACTACTACTACTACTACTACTACTACTACTACTACTACTACTACTACTACTACTCAGTGTCGGATTTAAAGCGCTGCATTGGTCATAATCCACTCACCGTTCACCATTTACCATTCACCACAGGGTATGTAGCTTTTAACGGGAGAGATTTAGACTTCGTTGTAATATTGTTGCTCTAAATTTAAAAAAAAATCCTCAAAATAATCGATATCTAAGTCTTTAAACCAAAAAAACAGGTACGCATAAGAGATGATAAAACAATTTACCTGGATCTAGATCCATAACTCGTGATGCACCACTTAATTTGAACACTGCTGTGGTCTCTCTCTCTCTCTCTCTCTCTCTCTCTCTCTCTCTCTCTCTCTCTCTCTCTCTCTCTCTCTCTCTCTCTCTCTCTCTCTCTCTCTCTCTCTCTCTCTCTCTCTCTCTCTCTCTCTCTCTCTCTCTCTCTCTCTCTCTCTCTCTCTCTCTCTCTCTCTCTCTCTCTCTCTCTCTCTCTCCCCCCCCCTTTTTTCCACACACACACACACACACAAAAGACAACAACAATAAGGTAAAAAAACAACACGAAAAACAAACAACACATACGTGCCATATTAATTATTCGTGCTCATGGCATCCCGCTTTCGACATGGCTAAGTTTATACAGTGCAATCGTTTGAAATGATATCAAGCGAAAGTCCTTCGAGCTCAATGTTAGAGCTTCTTAGGGCGACCACAGGGTGAAAGCCGAAAGCTGATGAGCGCCGATCGGAATAAGAATTCCCCTATAAAACTCAACTAACCCCACAGAGTCACCGCTCCTTGTGAGCGCTGATAAGTGGGCTTCGGTAGCATCGGCTTTATAAGAATGCAGAAACAATTCTTATCGACGCCGAAAACTTGAGAAGGACCATCGTCATCAAATGTGTGACGTCACGGGTTGGACTAGGGCGATTTTTTAAATGGACATAGCGGAGCGTAGGCTTCACCTAGAACAAAACTGATTAGATTTTTGTAATCAGCGTACAAAAATTAAGGGGACGTAGCGGACAGAATTTGATTTTGAACTAAAATTAAAAAAAAATAATGTATTGTGGGCATTTAATTTTTATTTTTTAAATTTTAATTAATTTTAATCTCATAAATAATTTTTTACTGCATGTATTTGTATTGTAGCTTCGCACTAGTTTTCATACGATGCAGTAGGCTAATTCCGGGTTACCAGGTTGTTTTCAGGCATTCTGCTGACTCGATGCCTATTAAAAATCTTCCAAACACAAAAAAAAAAAAAAAAAGCTGCCAAGCCCTACTGTTTGTAAAACCCCTTCTGAGAACAACTCTTCAGTTCTCTTTACAAAAAAAAAAAAAATTCACAAGTCAAATGTTATTATCTTGTATCACTTCACAAGAAAAAAAATAAAACCCAAAAATGAAAACAAGGAAAACGTGGAGTAGGTCTGCAAGCTACACAGTATTGAAATACACTGTACTGTAATAATGTAGAAATCTTTACTGTAAACAACAACAGCGGCGATTAAGACGTCGACAACAACAGCAGCAACAACAATAACAAAAACAACAACACTAGTTAGTAGTAGTAGTAGTAGTAGTAGTAGTAGTAGTAGTAGTAGTAGTAGTAGTAGTAGTAGTAGTAGTAGTAGTAGTAGTAGTAGTAGTAGTAGTAGTAGTAGTAATCTCTCTCTCTCTCTCTCTCTCTCTCTCTCTCTCTCTCTCTCTCTCTCTCTCTCTCTCTCTCTCTCTCTTTCTCTCTCTATTTCCTTCTCCCTTATCTCTCTGTCTATGTCTGTCTGTCTGTCTGTCTGTCTGTCTGTCTGTCTGTCTGTCTGTCTGTCTGTCTGTCTGTCTGTCTGTCTGTCTCTCTCTCTCTCTCTGTCTGCCTGTCTCTCTCTCTCTCTCTCTCTCTCTCTCTCTCTCTCTCTCTCTCTCTCCTCTCTCTCTCTCTCTTACCCCCCCACACACACACACAAAAAAAAAACAATCCCCCCCCCAAACTACCACCCCCCCCAACAACCCCCCCCCCCCCCCCCAAAAAAAAAAAAAAAAAAAAAAAAATATGTATCAAATGATACATAATCTGCGCCTTAAGAACAATTTTACCATTTTTTTTAAACATGTGTAGGGCTTAGGCGTCATGCTTTAGTATAAGAAACTTAAAATTACAATTATGGTACGGTACTGAAAATATAAAATCATGGGATGAAAACATATTTTATTTAGTTCTAAACTTCTTTATGACGTTTTTAAACTTTCATTTTACCTACGTAAATTTGCAGCACCGAAGAACGGATCATGTGACTTCTCGGAAATAGAGGAGGAAAGATGATGATAAGCTGATTTTCTTGAAAAAAAAATAATATTCATACGTGTATATGCCTTTTACACTTAACTAGTTTTCATCGATAGCTAACTCGACACATTGGAAACGTACTAGGCGTATGAATTCAAGACACCCACGTCGGAAGAATAGCCTGAGGGAGATGGCAATGGGTAGAACACACCTTGAAGGAGAGTACAAAACAGCACCACAGGACATGCGCTAGGCCTACAATTTAGGCCCCAGGAACAAAGAGGCCGGGGTTAGAACACGACGTCCACAAGCAAAGACATTAGAAAGAAAAAAAAAACGGCCTTTGGCCTTGAGTACTAGTCTTGTGGGGGGAAACGTTTTGAAAAGGATACTCTACACAGTGGCAAGGGCAGGCAAAGAATAGGTTCAGCTTGGAAGATAGCCCAAGATGGAAAAGGATGGCGCTCTGTGGTTCGTGGCCTATACTTTGCCAATGGAGGAGAGCAATGATGGTAAATAATGATGATGATGATGATGATGATGATGATGATGATGATGATGATGATGATGATGATGATGATGATGATGATGATGATGATGATGAGGTGGTGGTGGTGGTGGTGGTGGTGGTAGTGGTGGTGGTGATGATGATGATGATGATGATGATGATGATGATGATGATGATGATGATGATGATGATGATGATGATGATGATGATGATGATGATGATGATGATGATGATGATGGTGTTCATGATGGTGATGATAATGATGATGATGTTAATGATAATGGTGTTGATGATGGTGATAATGATGATGATAACGATGATGGTGGTTGTGGTGATGATGATGATGGTGGTGGTGGATGGTCATCATCATCAGTAGCATCATCATCATCATCATCATCATCGTCATCATTATCATCATCATCATCATCATCACCACCACCACCACCATCATCATCATCATCATCATCATCATCATCATCATCATCATCATCATCATCATCATCATCATCATCATCATCACCATCATCAACACCAGCATCATTAACATCATCATCATCATCATCACTACCATCATGGTGGTGGTGGTGGTGGCAGTGCCGGTGATGTATGAATACAAACTTTACGTTCAAACTTTTAATTATGATAAATTATTATGAGACTCCCTAAGCAGACTACGACTTCATGCCATTTGTTTTGTTTTGAATATCATAAAGGCCGAAACAAAAATACTTTACTACCTAGACTAATTGGATGGGGTTTTCCTTGAAAAGACTGAAAATAAATTGTATGGATTTGGTTGTTGATCTCCATATTTTCCATAAGATGATTATGTTGAATAAGTTAACGTTTCGTGGCATTTCACAGAAACATCCCGTATTAATATTAAAGATTTAAAAGTCGATAATCATTAAAAGTATAGTGAGTGCTTTTTTTTTAGAACAAAGGAGCGTGATACAGTGTATTAGGTAATGTGATCAACAATTGTGCCCTCAGTCCATGTACCATGATTGAGTCAAAGTCTGTAGAAATGAGTTAAAAACTTTTTTTCAAGGGCGACAATTAAAACATTCGTTTAAAGACTTGTAATAAATCGGGTTATCGTTGAGAAGTGCGAGGTATTTTTCTGTGTCTGTATTTGTGTCTCTCTGTCTCGTCCTATGTCTGTCTGTCTGTCTGTCTGTCTGTCTGTCTGTCTGTCTGTCTGTCTGTCTGTCTGTCTGTCTCTCTCTCTCTCTCTCTCTCTCTCTCTCTCTCTCTTTCTCTCTTCCCCATTATTTATTATGTGAGCTATCTACTTTTTTTTTATAAGCGCACCGCCAAAATATATATTGATAACATCTGTGGACTAAAACGTTCTTTTTAACCTATAACCATACAATATGAGTTATTGTTTTATTACAACTGTTGTTTTATTTACTGTGGGGGTAACAACCGTCGATCCTTATAAAACAGCGTAACTATCTACACAACGGCTTGTCTGAGTCTTTTGTCTTTACTACTTTAGAATAACTATAACCACTCTCATAATAATTCACTGGACGGCGCAGTGGCCCTATGGTCGAATATCAGTTTCCGACGCAAAAGGTCAGTGGTTCGAGCCTTGGCGATTTCTCTCAATACTGTTTGGGTCGGTGTCCGTTTAATGTGACCGGCTGAGACAGGAGTCATGGTGTCCCCGTTCTGTCTCGTGTGTGGCAGCATATAATATTGTCAGACGTCAGTCTCGGGGCCCGTCAACAAAATAGTATAATTATATAGTGCTGATGTTGGACGTTAAACCAACTCAACTACCCAGTTACTAATAATTCGCTAACAAGTATACACTTATTTCACCTGTGTCAATTACCAGTAGGTCCTACTTAGAAGGCCTCAGCTCATTCTTTTTCTATTTTGTCCTCCTTTTCATATGAGTACGGGCCGATTTCTCTAAGCTTTAATGTGGAACATAATGTTCTTCTTGATGCAAGGCTGGGACTTTAGTTCGATCATTCGATGTAATAATGTTCGGGGAAACCCGATGTGACGTTGAACCTAAAGCACCAATTAAATTTTAATCCTAATGCCCCAAGCAACCGTCGACGGTTAAGGATCTAAGCTTGCGATTGAGACTGAAAGACAAAAACTCTACCACTTGCGCAAGTTCGTTTCACCTCAGCGTACGTGGCGTAGTAATGAAGTTTGCACCGTACGGTTACATAGTTACCTTATCAATATCATTGTATGGCACAATCTGAAGTTTCAAAGAAGCCCTGCTGTGGTATATTAAAATTTTCAAGAAAATGGTTACACATTGGTTAGGGGCCTTCAGGCTTTATAGTTTAGAAAATTAAACCACAAAAATTCACACAAAAACACCACCATCAACAACAAAACAAAGACACAAACACACACATAAATCAAACAAAGAAACAAAAACAACAACAACAAAACAAATACACATACACACACAAATAAATCAAACAAAGAAAGAAACAAACAAAAAACAACAACAACAAGAAAACAAAGAACAACACCCGCAAATAAATCAAACCAACAAACCAACTAAACAAAACAAAACAACGAGATAAACTAGTGAATTCCTAGGACATGAAATAAGATTAAAAAAAACGACAAAAAAAAACAAAACAAAAAAAGAACAACATAAAAACAAGTACATGTATAAAAACATAAAAAATGAACAACAATCCCACGACTTTTAGGACCATGAACAGAAAAATCACCTACATATAGACTGATCAACATCAGTCGATATACACTGCATAGCCTACTTGTGACACACCTAGCTGTTCGGGTATTATGACGTATAAACTGTTCGGAACCAATAATCTAAGTGATATAACAAGTGATTAGAATGGACTCCATGGTTACACGTATTTAATCACGCTTCATTTCCCTAATACTTAAGAACATTATATCAGTGGATTTAAAAGTGGTACGATTGTACGATGTAGGAACTGGTCTATTTTAAAGTTTTTGAATTTTAAATTTAAATACGACCTGGTTCAAGTTGGTCAAAACTTATTCCAATAAACATCGCTTAAAAAATTGAAGCGTAATATTTAAAAGACGCCTCCCCTTACCCGTTCCCCTATCTGCTTTTTTCTTCTTCTTTCATTTAGGCATAATATAATATAATGTAACAAATAGGAGAATAATACACATACTCCCTCCATTTGTCGAGCTACTAATCATTATCCTAATACTCTTTTACATAATAAGTTCAACTGAAACCACGCCTAATATACAAACTTGTTCCAGTTACTAGTACTTTTTATACTACACAATTGGGTCTACCAGGAAAGCCGTGGCCATGGCCCATATTGATTTTTTTCCCTCTTTCGACCTAAAGAAGTTTCGGTGCTCTAATGCGGCTCTGCTTGGTCCAGAGCCAGGACTGGCACAGGCCAAAAACTACCTTGCGTATGAACAGCAAACACGGAAGACTCATGGAATGGCCTTGGCAGTGTCTGACCTTAACGAACCTGGTCGACACGGCTCCGGCTCCCTGTTCTAGACAATCAACTCAACAAGAGTGGACCTGAGGGTTGGGCCGAAGCGCCTGGCCCTCCGCCTCTCGTGCGCTGCGCAGCTGCTGGTATGTTGGACGAGTGACTGGACCAGTGGACTTATGAGAAACTGACCTCGCTTCCTGAGTCCTGACCCCGAGGTCACCTGCGTCACATTCATACCGGTGGGGCCATGTCGAGTGAGCGAACGAAACCAAATTGCCAGGTTGGAAAAGTTGTGTGATGAAAAAAAATGCAAACATTTTCTGAAAATCCAGTTTTGCTAAGTTCGCATACCATTAGTTGTTATGACCATTGCATACGTATGATTCTCTCCTATAAAAGAGAATTAATTTTTTTCTGAAACTAACTCTAATCTGCTGGTCATTCAAGTGGGGTTTGAAATCGGTATGAGATAATTTCTTCTCTACAGAGTTTTATCACACTAACCGGTATAACTGTATTAATGAATACACACCCCATACAGGTAAATTATGTTATGTTAGTAAACGACAACACATGCATGCTTTTTTTTCCAAATAAAAATAGCTAATCATAATTTAACTGTAGAATGATTCTGATAATGTTCCGTAACCCCCCTTGAAAGACCAAGATATTCTGTAAATCGTTTAAAACTGCGTTAAACAGCCAACATCATTTAATTTTCTTTCTTGAAAATAATGTAGTTGTTAGTACCAATCACATTACGTTCTGAGCAACGATGTAAAACTCATTATTTTTTACTTTTAATTTATCGCACTAAATGCGCGTTCGATTACTATTATTTCCACGCACGATTTTTTTTTAGGAAGGACACCTTACTAAGACTACCGGTAATCTACTGGGGAAAACGAATTACATTGAATGCGGGGTTTAGGGGCGGAGTAAAAAAAAATTATGTAAAATGACTTCTAGTAGTATTTTGACTTTACGCGTTGTAGCTTATCTGGCAAATGAAGGTATAGCAACAGTCGTGCTGACTATGCTGAAGCAGCTGAAGTGTGCTGTGTTGCTTGCCTCTCGTTCGACAAACCCACCACACGGCAGTGACGGGCTGACTGCACACAGTCCACACAGCTTTCCTTACTTGGATGGCTGATGACTTCGACTTCGAGACGAGTACGTCGAGTAGATTCTACACAAACGACACTACTCTCTTGACAGGAGTGGAAGTGGGCGGTTGTTAATAACCACAGTATTTCACAGTTTTTTTTTTAATTAAACCACCAATTACCAATCCAGTTCACCACAGCTTACCAACCGTGTGATGCTGTCAATGTGAGACTGAGTCAGTCTAGCCGGTCACTAGATCTAGAGATCTAGAAATCTAGATTTAGCTAGACAAGGATCTAGATCTAGATCTAGAGATCTAATCTAGATCTATATAAATTCGGTTTCTGTTGTTAATAGTTGTAGATCTAGTCTAGATCCAGATCTGCATCTGCAAACAACAGTAGGCGCTTTACAGTTACTCGAGGCTTGTCGGCGGCAGAGTCTGACAAGTCAGACAGGGATTTAAAATTTTTTGAAGTTTTAACATAAGTTCTTTCAGTGTGGCCGAGATTATAGCACATTGGAGTTGCTGATGCCTTAAAATCCAGTTTCATTTAAAATTTCATGGATAAAGGTGAAGGACCCTATATTGCTCAAGTCTAGAATTTAAATCTAGACTTTACTTCATCACAACTGAATGCTTTACCACCCAATGCAATGAAGGATTCAAGTACAGGAATCCTGGGTTTCCGCCCCAGTGATTCACGGATAACAGCAGAATTCCAAAGGATCTGTGGGATACAAATTCACTATGAAAAGAAGTCAGAACAAGGAATTCACAGCAATGGTGTTGCTAAAGCCAATGGAGGATGCACAGGTTCCTCACTCAATGGCGCTTTAACTACTGAAACACATGAGCCAGTAGTGAATGGATCGAAGCATTCATCCACCAATGGACATTGCCACGAAGCAGGTACAAAAGACAATTATAAAAATGGCATGAATCAAAATGGCATCACAAATGGCTTTGTAAATGAGTCAAGTCTGCCGAATGGCTTAAAGTCAAGGCTTAAAAATAGTGCAGAATCAAATGGGAGCACAAAAAGAAATGGCCTTATTGCTAACCAAGACTGTGCTTCATCAAAGAAACTAACGAATGGCCATGTAGGAGCAGAAGACGATTCAGAGTGGTCAGTGTCATACACAGTAGAAAACCCTGTTCTATATTATTTGTTTTCATTTGGTGCCAGCTTAGGAAATGAAATATTTTATATACTGTTTTTCTCATCAACTTTATGGAACTTTGACAGTTTTGTGGTGAGGAAAGTCTTAATTCAGTGGTGCGTTATCATGTACCTTGGACAGGCGGCCAAGGACTTCATCCGGTGGCCACGTCCAAAATCGCCACCAGTTGTTCGTCTTGAACAGAGATATGAACTGGAGTATGGAATGCCTTCAACTCATGCTATGGTTGGGGTCGCTATACCTTTTGGTATGCTTATCTATATGAGCGGAAGATATGAGGTGGGTGCATATTTAAGTTAGTTTTTAAGCACTTACTGTATTTGTAGTTTAATACACTGCCTTGTAACATCGCAATTTTAAGGAATCTTGCAACAAAGAAGTAATGAAAATAAATTAAGAAAAATTTTATAATGTTTGGTAATATTTTAACTGAAACGTTCAAATTTATTTTAAGGGCTATAGAGGTGACACTTTTAGAAAGGAAAAAACACCAAGGAATTGGTTATCGCTCTAAAATGTCATCTAGCTATCGTATTACACACTCTTCTCTGTAGAAATAACTTGCTTGAAATCAATGCTCTTGGGTGATTAATAGATAATTTAAGCTTGCAACTAATTTAGTGATTTGCAGTTGGAGGATTCAAGCGTTCACAATAGTTTAATTTGGTTTAATTTAATGTCTTAAAAAGTAATGGCATTTAATCTTTGATAAAGTATAAATCACCATACTCTGCTTACCGTCAACAAATACATTTTTAAGATAGAAAATAGTTCTAGCACATTTTGTGGCCAATTCAATTAGATGACACTTTTATTATAACTTCGGGTTTTATTATAAATTTTTTTTTTTTTTTTTATAACGTTTAGTATGGTGTCTACAAATCCTTTGTAATGAGAGATCCCTGGCAAATGTGTTATAATTAATTATTATATTTAAGTGTTTAGACACAACCTTAACCACAAATTGAATAAAAGTTGTCTTTGCAAACATGAACCAATTATGAACTATAAATTAAAAAAAAAAGGGTTTTGTTGAAACTAAAAAAATAAAAGTTTTTAAAATTAAAATGTGATAGTAGTAAGGGATCATTGACTGAGTGAGCTCAGCAAGGACATTCACATTTTGAGGGTTAGATTTTTTTTTTTTAACTTAGCTGTACTTACCATTATCTAAAAAATTTTAATTACATAATTTTTTAATAAATTCTTGGTATAAATTATACAGAAAATGAGACTAAAAACATCTAAATCACGAAAAGTTAGACAATCAAACTTAAAAAACATTTTTTATTTATACAAGTGGCCTTGAACCAACCTTTGACTTTGCCTTTATATTTTACCCCATCAAGAAAAAAAAGTTATTCCATTTTGAGTACATTGTCTTTTTTTAATTCGTTTCTACAGTTCCAGTTCACATATGGATTGCTTTTTGCCATCACTTGGAGTATTCTAGTCAGCTTCAGTCGTCTTTACCTTGGAATGCACAGTGTTTTGGTAAGAAGAAAATTAAAAAAAGAAAGATATCATACTCATATTCATAAAGCCATGAGCATGAAACCTATCGGGGCATTTTGTTTCCTTAATGCTTATTTCAGGTAGTCTTTGATTAGTGTTACTTTTTATGTACAAAGTCATGAACACCAGCTCTGACGTCTTATGAAAAAAAAAGTATACTTATAAATGCCTTCTTCTAAAGTATGAAAAGTAAGTAAAGACGGCAGAACTGATGTGTTCAAAGTTTTGAACTTCTGACCATCAATATAAAGTCACAATCAATGCAAAACAACATATAAACCATGTTTTGATCTTATTCTCAAATTGATACAATGTTTAGAACATAATCTGAAAATAAAATGCAACACTTGGTGAGTTTATTAATAAATAAGGATGTTAGCCTTAGTATTAGAACTTCTTTTACTGCATATTTTAGGTAGATTGTGAAAAGAACTGGGTCTAAACCATCTCCCTGTTGGGTAACTGCTCTACATTTAGGAAAGTGTTACCAGGACAATTTTATTCTTTTATAATATTTTTATAATTGCCATGTACTTATATGTATTTCCATCTCCGATCACACTCTATAAAAATGTAACAGTCAGACGTATTAACGAAGTTGGTGTTTTTTTCCTGCAGGATATTGTTGCAGGCATTGGATTTGCATTTTTCTTGATGGGAGTTACAGCACCGTTTGTGGATGAGATAGACAGGTTTCTCATTAGCCACCCTCATGCTGTACCCATCATGGTCGCAGCTTGTATCATCCTGTGCTTCCTGTATCCTTCGCTGGACAAGTGGAGCACAGCTCGCGGGGATACAACCCTTGTGCTGGGCGTTTTCTCTGGCATTTACGCAGGCATGTGGTTCACGGGCAAGTTCCACCCCGCGGATGTGGATTATTTCGTCACCCCAGAGCCAGAAGTTCCCCCCTTCGCGCTGGCAATTCCTCCGCTGTTGGACATCTCGTTAGCCTTAACGCGGCAGGTGGTCGGGGTGGCCATCGTCGTGGTTATTCTCACCTCGCTCAAGCTTGGCATCCTGCATGCGCTGGCGAGATTGTTGGGCTTAGACCCTAAGGATCCTAACACCAAGAGGCATCTAGCTGTGGAGCTGCCCTACAAATACATTAGCTACTTTCTGTCGGCCACAGCGGCAACATACCTCATGCCACTCCTCTTCCTGCGTCTTGGTATAGCTCGTGCCAGCTACTATTCCGAGATCTTTAATCTAGCTCAACAGTGAGTAAATTCAATTACTTTTGTTTTTGCATTATGATTATGTATACCATAATATACTTCTGAAAGTGTTTATAATTTTTTCTCTCTCATATTTTATCACACTTTAATCAAAGCAAAGGAAGATAATTTGATTGAGGCTGAAAACAAAAATGTTTTTGTGTTTAAAAATATAGTTTCTTTTGGTTTTGGATTTGACCTTTTTTCTTGTCAAATTTGATTGAGAAAATGTTTTTCTTCACTTGAGCAGCCTAAACATGATTAAAATGTCTGTCTATCTTAAAAATGAATGAAATCAAAGTACAGATTTTGTGATTATTTCGATCATTTCTGTCACCAAAAGTCATACTTGAGTACAATGAAAGTTTTATTTCTACTTATTATGAATGTAAAAACAAAGGTTCAAATTTTTTTATTGCTATGTATTCAATGTTATCAAGGCGTTATATTAGTTTCTATTTGAAGTAAGGCCTTGATAGGTAGGATTTTTTTCAAATTTCTGTTCTTTTTTTATTGTTTCTCGCTTCTCAGTAAGTACTTTTTCAAGGAAATTTATCGTTTGCGCTTGTACTTAAAATATCATCCTGAATTCAGGTTGGACGTTGTGTTATAAATGGAATTTATGACCTGGACACTTTCATTATGAAATCAGTACTTTCAGCAGAAGGAGTGATTGGATCCTTTTCACGTATGAATTCCATAATGTATGGATAGTTTGAATTTTGCGTCATGTTACTATTGTCGTTTATAAGTGCTATAAATATTTCTCTTTTCGTTGGCTCACAAAAAAACAAACAACAAAAACCAAACCCATCAATCAATGTTCAAGATTTTAAAACATCATTTATTTATTTTTTAAGGGAAAATATTGGCCATAAAAGTTTATAAATGTTTTTTTTTGTTTTTGTTTTTTTAAATTAAAAGCTCAATACTCAGATTTGAACAAATATACTACGAAAACTATTTAGAGGCTATTGTTTTAACAGCACAAAAAAACAACAAATACATGTAATTATTTCAGAGAAATGGTGGTTTGCTCTACAATATATTTTAGATTTACAATTCAAGGCTGTTCTTCTTTGCTGGACATTTTTCACGTTTGTTGCTAGTCTAAAGCTCAGAAATGAACATATTCTTTATATTGTTTCAAATTCTATAATAAAGCATGATCTATCCATTTTTAAAGCATAGAAATGAAATCACTGACATGAGAAAAATTGTCTATTACAGTCAGCTTTCATTATAAATACTCAACTAGTCTGATATGCTGTGATGAGTACAAAATAAAAAATGTATAAATTCTCTTTATAATCATAATCATAACACTTTACAGCACTGAAGATTTCGTTTTTCACTTAACACCTTTTTTCTTTTTTTGTTTACCCTCTGTGCATTTTATGTTATTTCTATTTCTTTTTATTATGCATCTCCTGCCTGTCCGTCTCCCTTTCCCTCTCATCTCTCTCTGCTTCTGCCATTCTGTCTATCTCTCTCCCTTCCCCTCTCTATCTTTTTTAGAACTCAACTGTAAACTTTTTTTAAATAAACCGATTGATTGTGTACTCAGATAATGTGTGCTTTATTATTTATTATAATACTTTCTACTCTTAGAGTTTTGATGCAATGCAGTTTGGTATTGAAATTTATACTGCTCTGTAAATTATTTCTGTTTCCTGATATTATCAAAGGTTACTTGCTCTTTGATGAATATAAAGCTGTTCTTCGCCATATTTTATTGATTATGAAGGTGAAATGGTTAAAAATATTTATTGTCCATGGTAGCAGATGGATTTTATTTTTGTTTAATAACTTTGCAGTTTTTCCTCTCATAACTATCTCACGTATTGTTGCAGCACAAACATGTTTTTTTTTCAGATATGAAATAAATTGATATAAATTGAATCTATATATATTTAAATATATAAACTGAAATTAAAAACTTTTTTTATTCCCGCTTTTGAGCTATGAAAATTTCAGGAAATCAAAATATTAATTAAAAATAAGTATAGATATGAGGTTAGTTGTATGACAGTGACATCTCATTCTGATTGAGTGCCTGATATCTTGTTCTTGTGATATTGAATGATTTTTAGAAATTAATATATTATCATTGAATGCATTTAAAAATATTGAAGTGCGTTATATGTCTCTAGATGCTTGTAATGATTGTTTCTTCCTTTGATGCTACCCTCCATAGCAGAAGCAAAACATGAACGGCAAATTTGAAGTGGAAAAAATGTGTTGCTGAGCGTATGACTGTACAGTTTGTTCTAGCCTTTTCTGCACAGTTCTATTGGAAGTGTTATGATAATTATGAGGGGAAGAATTGCATAAATCTATGGATCAGGTTCTGCAAATATGTTTTTGCACAGAAAGTACTGTTTTGTTGTTTGTTTTTTTTAGTTCCTTTTTAAATGGCCTCAAAATTTTATTGATACAATTGTGAATGTCTTTGTTCATTGCTTGCTCCTTTTTGAATCTTGTTTTGAAATTTAGAAATCTGATTTTAATGAAGTGTGTATAAATTAGTTTTAATGGTACTTAGTGTTGAATGGGGGTCAAATTATTTTTAAAAATATACTCCAATTGAATTGAATAAGGCGTTATTTCCTGTAATTCGAACACAATTTGAACATGGAATAAACAGCGCATTTATATGGCAAATTGATGTTGTAAAGTTTCTGATTAAAATCTTGATTCAATTTCAAGTGTATTTTTTTTTTACACATTCTGTGCTGAAAATGTATACAGAAAAAATCAGGTCATTTAGAATAAGTGGCAGTGCAATGTGATGAAACGAAATTATACTCTAAATCTTTGTGTATCTTAACCTGCACTAAAATAATATACATCATGTATAGTATGTATATATTTTTAAATTTTAAAGTGAATTTATAAAGAACAATTGAATAGCACTGCATGTATTTTTTTTTAGAAAATTAATACATCAGAATAATTCTGAAAATGTAGAGAATTTATACATCATAGTTTTTTTCTATAGATTTGTCTTGGGTGTTCACACTTGAAATTATACATATTGCTTACATACATATGCTTGCTTCTGTCAGATAACAGCTTGTTTTCTTTCATTTTTTTATCCCCAAAGCATCTATGAAATATAAGTATTTATATAGTCTTGTTGGATTGTATATGTAATCAGAAGGAAAAAAGTGTTGAACTTGTTTGCCTCTTTTTTCATATATTTATATATTATTTTAATTTGTTTGTTAAATCAACGCAATGTAATTTAACAACGACTTTATCAAACATGAGTACCCTGTGTTGTATAATTATGATTTTCGATAGCGATTTTTTATCGTTGACTATACATATATACACATAGAAGATTTTGATGCATCTGTTTTGTTATACAGATCCAGTATTGTCAATGTCTTTCTTTTAATCATTATTTTGTTCAGTTGCAATCATTGTCCTTGTGCGGTTTGTCTTTTTGATTGAAAAGTTAGGGGTAACGGAATCCGGTGGGGTAATAATAGTTTTTTTTTCGTTCTCTGTTATGTTGCCTACCTCTGTCTCCTGCTAATATGTGTTCAGTATTACCATATTTAAAATAATATAATATTGACATGGGTATTTAATTGGCACACCCTTAGATTAACTCAAGGGAGTCACAACGTGTACGCGAAAGTGGTGAATGAAAACAATTTTTTTGAAAGATAAAAGGCTTAAGTTCTTGCATCTGCAACACATTTTTTTATATTTATTTATTCAAAAGATGAATTGGGGGGAAAAAACCCTGCTCAGTGCTGGCAAAATTGCTGTGACTCCATTGAGTTATTATACATATTTTTCAGCCTCTATATAATTATTAATTGTTTTAGTTCCGTCCACCCCTGTCAGTGGAGAGGTCTGAAAGAACAACTTGATAAATGTCTAGAGCATAGTTAAATTGTTGTTTTTTTTTTGGCAAGAGGGGGTGGTTTTTTTTTTTTTTGGGGGGAGGGGTGTCTTGTTTTGTGTGTGGGGGGGGGGGGGGGGTAGTCATGTCATTGGGAAATAACATAAATCAAAGAATGATTTTGGTACTTTAACCATCTTTACTTTCCTCAGGAAATAAACCATAACATTACACACAATTATTATTGAATGTTCACAAAAGCTTTTCTCACTTTGGCTTTACGGGCTGCACTCTGGAATGAATCAAACAGAATCAGTTTTGACTACATTCATCGGCTGAAAATTTTTTTTCCAGAAACTGAACTCTTAAATATTTTAAAGTTCAAGTCAAAGATAAGAAGTGCAATTTGGGTGTAATTTCTCTGCTTCAACCACACACACACAAAATGAAGGTGGTTTCAAGCACTCATTGAAGGTCAAGGGTAATACTGGCTGGGTCAAATGTGACAATACATACCTGTAAAGACTTTTTTTTTTTTTTTTACTTTTTACTGTTTTACCATAATTATATTCTGTCAGTTTTGTTTTTATTTTTCTGGTTTTTTTGTAATGTTTGTGTGAATTTTGTCTCATTTTATTTATATAATATTAAAATTAATGATTCAATGTCTTGAAGAACAACAAAAAAAGTATGGGATTTAGTGGGTTTTTTTTTATTTGTACAGTCTGGTGCTGTTATAAGCTTAGTAAGATAGTAGAACCCGATTTAATGTGTTGAATCGTTGCTCTGACTTCCTCCATAACTTTGAGCGTCGTTTTGTGGAAAATAAGTGCAAACAAACTGGTGGTTTTGTTAAGACATTCTAATGAAGCTACGTTCTTTTGCATATTTGTCATGTGACTGCTGCTCTGATATTTAAGCCCCAGTTACTGTTCTTTCCTGTCTTGTGTGTTGAAATGATTAAAACTTTTTTTTTAAATCAGTCTTGTCTTCATACCTTACTTTTGTCTACTTTTGTCTTCATGTTTGAAACTTCATTTTTTTAAAATATGTTTTTGTAAGTTCACATATGCTCACATATTAAATCAATCAAATGGAAACTCGAGAGATTCATACAAAAATTTAAAAAATACATACAAATATAATATTATATAATAATACTAAAAAGGATTTCATAGAACTTTGGAAAAAATTATCATTTCAATATTTTTTCATTTAAAAATCAGAACAAACATTTTTTATGACCACTTAAGGCTAAGAATTTTACTGAACTACCATTTTTCCAAAATAAACTTTGCCAAAATTGTAGAGTTGCACATTGCTAGGCAGGAAATTGTGCTATGTGCATCCATATGAACAAAGATTGTGTTAGTGGCTAGAATCTTTTACAATATTGGCTTAATACCTTAGCTTACTACAATTTTATGAACTACATTAGAACACACTCCCATGATAAAGCATAACATGCACAATGCATCTTTTAATAAAAGGTAAATAAGAAATATGAAAAAGAAAGTTAACATTGTAAATTATAATACATATAATTATATGTCTGTTATTTCTAAAGCCTCGTACTTCGTGCATTGTTTTCTGTACATACAGTACACCATTGCTGCATGAGCTCACCGGCCAAATGATGATTAATGATCATGATGCTTTAATTATGCAGATCTAAACACCACAAACAATCTAATGCAGATTAGTCTAAAAGTAATGGCTTTTACGGCGAATGACAATTAGGTCGGACAAATAAAAATTAATCATAATGTTTATGTTCACTACATTAATGCTTTGAATCACACCATAAACTTGCTGTATAGTACATGTCCATATAATACATGTATAAGATGAGTGGGCTGTATATTGTAATTTTTATACACATCATTGAAGTTATACATTTTTTTAAAGAAACTACAGGAACACAACTCGTGGTTACCCAGGTTGTGGTAACCAGTCTGAGTCAAACTTGGTTTTATTGTTTTCAAAGCATTTAATAATAATACATTTTGACAAGGGGTGAAATTAAGAAAAAAAACTAATGGTTTAATAACAAAGCTGGGTTAAACTTAAAGAGTAAGAATTAAACAAGTTTTTATTGTATTCAGGGCATTGAAATTTGATACATCTTAAAAGAGGGAAAACCAGGAACAAAACATGGTCACCCAATAATGATGTTAAAGATTTTAAGCCAAATCTTTTGTTTACTGTATACACAGTATTGAAGAATGATACATGTTGTAAGTGAGAAATCTCAGGAACAAAACAAAATTTGTTTACATTTAATGGTAACCCAATGATGTGTTAACGAATAAAGAGTATGAGCCGCACTGCAATACAGTTATATACACAGCATTGAAATATGATTCATATTGTAACAGGAAACAAATTACGAACAAAACTAATGCTTACCCAATGATTTTTTAAAGAGACAATATGAGCCAAACTTAACATTTTTCACATGGATAAATGAAGCGTATGCCGCCCTTTGAATATTCGCGTCCTTGATTAAGAAAGATCAGACCCATGGAGCAATTTGAATGAAGTAATATCTAGAGAGGAACGGGATCAACGTTGCAATTCACTGGAGTTTATGCATGAGAGCGTTGAGGTCTGAGGACTAGGCTTGGTGGAGTTCATAGGGACTTAAATGTTTGCCGAACACTTTTAATGTACATAAGCCGGTAGCGCTACATGTAGCTAGATTTTCTTCCTGGTTTTAGCATAGTAGTAGTAGTAGTAGTAGTAGTAGTAGTAGTAGTAGTAGTAGTAGTAGTAGTAGTAGTAGTAGTAGTAGTAG
>RQTK01000920.1:172038-182349 GCA_003991915.1 Elysia chlorotica
ACAAAAACAAAAACAAAAAACAACAACAACAAAAACAACAACTAATATGCCTGTATGCCGAACCTTTTCCCCCTGAAAATGAGGAAGCATACATTACTGGTAGCATAACTATGTATAGAATTTTATACTGTCATGTAGTGTAGAATAAATCATCATTGATAGCCCAGGCAAGGTAATGTCGTTTGATATTTTTTGCTTCTTTCCCCACAATTATATTCCCCCTAAAATGTGGTGGTACAAACCATTGGAAACACAATTATATATCTTTGTACGTGTTGCTAACAAAAAAAAACACTAAAAGTCCAGACAAGATTATATCGTTTGATATTTTGTGCTTCTAACTTAAGGCGATAGCATAATTATTCTGCAAGGATATGATTTATCATTGTCAAACTAGCTTATCACTAAAATTAAAATAGTTCGGGTAAATAACCGATAAAATGCCATCGATCTCAATGAAGTATACCTGTAAGTTTTACTGTCCTCCTTTGTTATTGTGACTGGGTTTTTTTAAACACACAAACAGTATAGAGATATTTCATGACCATGTACTAGATACAAGTCACACAGATAACATTTCAATACTATGTGGAGATCAGCGACACTATCGGGTTACTGGTAAGTCACTCACTGGTGAGTTCTGTGGTGTGAGTGAGTAAGAGACAGAAAAAGGGAGAGAGAGAGAGAGAGAGAGAGAGAGAGAGAGAGAGAGAGAGAGAGACAGACAGACAGATAGACAGATTGGCAGAGAGCGAGACAAAGAGAAAAAGAGAGAGGGAGAAAGAGCAAGAGAGAGATCTAAATACAGGGAGAGCGAGACAGATAGCAAGACAGACTGGCAGAGAGCGAGCGAGACGAAGAGAAAGAGAAAGAGAGAGAGAGAGAGAGAGAGAGAGAGAGAGAGAGAGAGAGAGAGAGAGAGAGATTTGTGTTACGACATCCATATGAACCTGGGTTAGAATATATGGATGTAAAGCATGTACTGATATTATATGAATGGAAACTGGAGCGAGGCCAATGGATAGTCGTTGAATCAAAACGGAGTTCGACTCAAAGGTTCCCAATTCTCGTGTAACCCGATCATGAGTACATGTGCCACCTACATTTTTCGTTACAAGGCAGCTGCACACTCTAGCCGACTACTACTACTACTACTACTAGTAGTAGAAGAAGAAGAAGTAGTAGTAGCAGTAGTAGTAGTAGTAGTAGTAGTAGTAGTAGTAGTAGTAGTAGTAGTAGTAGTAGTAGTAGTAGTAGTAGTAGTAGCTGTAGCAATAGTAGTAAAAGTAGTAATAGTAGTGGTTGTTGTTGTTGTAGTAGTAGTGTAGTAGTAGTAGTAGTAGTTGTAGTAGTAGTAGTAGTAGTAGTAGTAGTAGTAGTAGTAGTAGTAGTAGTAGTAGTAGTAGTAGTAGTAGAAGTAGTAATAGTAGTAGTAGTAGTAGTAGTAGTAGTAGTAGTAGTAGTAGTAGTAGTAGTAGTAGTAGTAGTAGTAGTAGTAGTAGTAGTAGTAGTAGTAGTAGTAGTAGTAGTAGTAGTAGTAGTAGTAGTAGTAGTAGTAGTAGTAGTAGTAGTAGTAGTAGTAGTAGTAGTAGTAGTAGTAGTAGCGCAAGTGGTAGAGCCTTAAGAGCGTTGACACACGAGCGCTAAAAGAAAATCTGTCGGAATCCGTCCTCTGCTGGTTGGATCGGTGTCTGATGTCTAGTTCACTTGTCAGACATTAGTTTTGAGACTCGACCACAATATAGTCTATATAGTGCTAACTCTGGACATTAAGCAAACAACTAAACTAAACTAAACCCGCGCCTCAAGGTTTCAGATAGCAGGTTCTGTCATACCACAGCTTCCTTTCATTACAATTTTTTTCCGATTAACTTCAAATACAAACATTTATTCTCTTGGATCAATTTTTCCCGAAAACATGACACATTGTATGGAAACTAATGAGAAAAAAAAATTATATGAGCAAAATCATTGTGAACAATACGGATAGCCCAGAAAAATCTTGCATTTTTTTTTCTTTCTTTGTCAATACCCAGACCAATGTAATTTTATAATTATGTGTATCGACGTGTTAGAGTTAAAGTTTTTTTTTTAATCGTTTAAATTCAAGCTGCATTTAAAAAAAATGACGTTTAGTGAAATATGAAACTAGGTCATATTTGCTAATCAATATCCTACAGCTGTTCGAAGTACACGATTATAATGAAGAGAGATGAAAAACACTCTTTGACCTAATTCCCAAACTGTTAATGACAATTTACTTTACAAAAATTCATAACTCGTTCTTTAGTCTTGCAAATCCTTAATCTATCCTTCTCTGTCTGTCTGTCTGTCAATCCAAGTTGTCAGGCCAGGATATATACAGCTTTACTACTTTTCGACTCGCTTGGGTCCTCATAAAAAGGGCTCAAGGAATGTTAAGCAATTTCGATTGACATCCCTGCTGCTACATGTACAGAAGGCGTTGGCTGGAATGCATGTTGCTATCGATTTGTGGACGCGGTTCATCTTTTTGTTTTTATACATGCACAGCTTTGATAAATCACAGCAGATGTGCACTAGCAGCTTCTTGTGGCGTCAAACTCAGAAAAAATGTAGATTGATGTTGGTAGCTGCATAATTTCCTCGTGTAAACATGCCCTTAGAATTTAGTGATCATCCTGCTACTAAACGTTCCCCGTATTCATAAAACATGCCCCCTAAAACTACTATGCATGTATGCCGAACGACCCCCCCCCCCCTCCTCTCCTAAAACAACGTTATACTTCATAGTCATGATTGTAGGGTCGAAAAATTATTATTAAAAACCCAGACAAGGTAATGTCGTTTGATATTTTTTGCCTCTATCCACACAATCACTTCCCCCTAAAAGCTACACGCCATTGGAAACACAATTATGTACCTTTGTACATGTAGTGTTAAAAAATTTTTAAAGTCCAGACAAATATATATCGTTTGATATTTTGTGGAAGATTGAATTCCGCTATCGTATTAATAAGACGTTCCTATACTAAATAGTAACAGTTTGATCGAATAGTGATTAATTAAAATAGTTCGGGTAAAAAACGGATAAAATGTCATCGATCTCAATGAAGTATACCTGTAAGTTTTACTGTCCTTCTTTGTTATTGTGACTGGGTTTTTTTAAACACACAAACAGTATATAGATATCTCATCACCATGTACTATATACAAGTCATGCAGCTAACATTTCAACACTATGTGGAGATCAGCGACACTATCGGGTTACTGGTAAGTCACTCACTGGTGATTTCTGTGGTGTGAGTGAGTAATAGAGAGAAATAGAGAGAGAGAGAGAGAGAGAGAGAGAGAGAGACAGAGAGAGAGAGAGATGTAAATACACGTAGAGAGAGCGACAGAGAGATAGATAGATAGAGAGAGCGAGAGAGAGAGATAGAGAGAGAGAGAGAGAGAGAGAGAGAGAGAGAGATAGCTTGAGTGACTATGTGGGTTACGACATCCATATGAACCCTTAGAATATATGGATGTAAAGCATGTACTGATATTATATGAATGGAAACTGGAGCGAGGCCATTGGATAGTCGTTGAATCAAAACGGAGTTCGACTCAAAGGTTCCCAATTCTCGTGTAACCCGATCATGAGTAGATGTGCCACCTACATTTTTCATTCAAGGCAGCTGCACACTTTAGCCGACTACTACTACTACTACTACTAATAGTAGTAGAAGAAGAAGAAGTAGTAGTAGCAGTAGTAGTAGTAGTAGTAGCAGTAGTAGTAGTAGTAGTAGTAGTAGTAGTAGTAGTAGCAGTAGTAGTAGTAGTAGTAGTAGTAGTAGTAGTAGTAGTAGTAGTAGTAGTAGTAGTAGTAGTAGTAGATCTGTCTTCGCTCTCTCTCCTTCTTTCACCTCTCCCCCTCTGTCTTACTCTCTCTCTCTCTCTCTCTCTCTCTCTTCTGTCTTTCACCCCTCCTCCCTCCCCCCTCACTCTATATCTTCTTTTCTCCGCCTGTGACAACCAAACCAAAGACCCTCCAAAAGGAGTAACAACCGAAACACCCTTTGCTTTGTGTATTGATCACACAGTCTGAGAACTCAAGGGTATCTGGCTCGCTTTTTTCCTCCTCTCTTCTTTTGTCAATACCCACACCAATGTCATTATATATGCGTATCGAGGACACCCAAAATAACACGCAAAGTCACCGATTTGGCTGAAGTGAACAGATGGTAATAGTGATATATTTATATTACTATCAAAGCCAGGACAGAATAATACTCTGTAGATATTTTTTGTTCGGCATGTATACACGCCTTCTAGACTAATAAAGTAAACTCTCATAAATTAATGTGCCTACATTATTTCAATGATAGCCCAGTCTGGTTTTCATTTCAAAAGTTTGTTTATTTCCATGACCCTGACTTATTTTTGGAAGCCTCAATGTTTATGCATTTTTACTGGTACATGGTGTGTTTAGTTCATGAACATTTTCGAATACTTTATGGCCTAACATTTTGCATTGTAGAAGAAAATAGGCTGTTAATAGAGACTTCTTTAGTCCCTACATATGAGGAAGACATAGGCTAAAAATGCTTAAAGAAAACATCAGTCATTGCTGTTATTGGAGATTCGGAATGTCAAGAGTTACCAAGAATTGGAGTGACTCTTGACACAGTCGATGGGCAAAAGTAGGCTAGACTGAAACGTGTTCGAACTTCGATCAACAAAAAAGGAAAGCCTGGATATGATTGATTTTTTATCTATCCCATCTTACTGACAGCTTAGATATATTAACAATCGGCCGTAAAAAATGCACCTACTACTACACTGTTATCTATACGAGAAAAAAAGCCAATGAACATAGTTACATTTTTTCTCAACTAAAGGTTGAGTGTTAGTATAATCTTCCCTCTTGAATAGGGCACACCAGTGTACCATATTGTGAAGTATCATTCTTCTTTCTAAAGTTTTATTGCTCAAGATAGTTACTTTCGACCTTATAATGTTCTGCAGTGTGCGAGATCGGAAAACTTAATAAATATTATGGTAACGCGAGACAAAAATAAGTCTCGCTTTAGTCTCAAAACTTTGTCGGGGTTAGGTTTCATTTCTTCGTCTCTCTATAGTCAAATTAGCCCGTGACTAGATTTTTTTCATTAACAAACATTCCTTATTTTTCATACCATATAGCGCATAACATTTTAAGGATATAGAAACCTTTGTAATTCTTTACAATAATAATAACTATTATTATTAATGTATTTTCGATGCAAAAGTCTAGTCTTCATGATTGTAAAAAAAAAATATATTCGATGCATATATATATATATATAGATTTTAAAATGTTTCCAGAAATATACTGTATCATACGAAAGTTAACAAGCAAAATGGAGTTTCATTATAAACTGGTCAAAATTCAACACAATAAATCTATATTTAACCAGCCCTTGGACAGTAGGTCATTTCAACTACTGTTACATACTTTGTAGACTCTTCTGTTTCTGTGTGGGGAACGTGGATCTGCATCAATCCAAGCGGCATAGCTTTTTTTCGACGCTGAAGTGAGTTTTAGAGCAATGTTAAGGCCTACTATGTTATACGCTGTGCATGTGCCTCGATTGATGTTTTGGGTAAATCATTCTACACTTTAAGAAAAAAAAATCTAAAAGTGCGAAACAACAATTGAAAAGACCGAATAAGATACATGAACGGGGATAAATAAAAAAAAAAGGCGTTGCATTTTTAGCATTTAAACTTATGAAAGCTGAAGCTCTCAGATAGAAAAGGGGGCGCGAACTCCAAAAGTCCGCAGTTTGAGCCTTGGCGATTTCTCTCCCAACTGATTGGGTCGGTGTCAGTTTAATGTGACCGGCTGAGACAGGAGTCGTGGTATCCCCCTCCTATCTCGTGTGGGGCTGCACATAAAATTGTCAGACGTCAGTCTTGGGACCCGTCCACAATAGAGCCTATATAGTGCTGATTTTTGCCGTTTAACTAACTCAACAAGAACTCGGATAGAAAGCTTGTTTGACATTCATTCTAATAAGCTCACTTAAAAACAATGAATTCATCTTACATATTATTCTCTTTTGTGACCTGAACCTTTCTCTGGAGAGGCGCTCTTAGGTTGCGGGGAAACTGATAGTAAAATAAATATCGTAAATAATCACTGATAACTCCCTTGAGAGGGTATTATACACCGTATATATAATTTTAGACAGAGAGTAGACGATCTCTTCTAGTGTAAAGTATCCTAGATAACTTTAAGGAAGCATATTCGGCGGCGGGTTCCAAGACTGACGTCTGAAGTTTTTACGTGCTGCTACTCAACAAGAACTCGGGTAAGGGTATATACAAATCTTTTTGTCACAGAATATCACATTATACAATGAAATGCCAGCGACCCAACCAGAAGTGAACAAATTATCTTCATTTGAGGTTCGAACCTTGGACCCCCTGAAACTAGAATCTGAATATCACATTTGGTTCCGACTTCTTCAAAAGTTTTCCTAAGTCATTTATCGACCCCAACAAATACGCCCAGCCTAGGGCTTAACTTGCTGGATTCAATGTCATAATCTCACAGAATATCTTCACGCAACTTAGGTCTACACCGCTGTATTAGTGTTAGTCTGCAGGTTAAGTTATAGACTTATACTGTATGTACTTGTGTATATATGTACATATATAATAATCTTTGGTCGTGACTCGTGACTGCGACGATGAATGAATGGGTGGGTTCCAGAGAACAATTCTATCCGGGTGCTTAAGCTTGCACGACCTGATTTCACCTCCCTGGTATGATCTCTGTTTGCGCAGATTTAGTACGTTTTACCGGGCATGTTAGAGTTACTGAGGGGTGACGTGATCATTCTCCAACTCTCTGTCTGTCTCACTCTGTCTCCGTCTATCTGTCTGTCTGTTTCTCTGTCTCTGTCGGTATATCGCTTGGTCTCTCTCTCTCTCTCTCTCTCTCTCTCTCTCTCTCTCTCTCTCTCTCTCTCTCTCTCTCTCTTGCCTCTGTCTGTCTGTCTCATACATCAACTCTCTTTGTCTCTCTTTAGGTCTCTCTTTTTCTCTAAGTATATCCCTCTACTTATCTCTCTTCATGTTTCTATGTCTCTCTATCTCTTTATCTACCTCCTCTCTCAACATTTTCTATAGCCCGCGACTCGTGATTCAACCAACGATTATTTAAAATTCATGAAGCCTGGCTAACTTACTGACTTAGGTCACTAAATAAAAGCACCAGAACCATGAAGGTGGTACAAGTTATAAAGATGATGCAGCAGAAAATTGGGACGATAGAGGGAGAGAATGAGAGAGACAGAAATAGTAGTAGTAGTAGTAGTAGTAGTAGTAGTAGTAGTAGTAGTAGTAGTAGTAGTAGTAGTAGTAGTAGTAGTAGTAGTAGTAGTAGTAGTAGTAGTAGATCATCATCATCATCATCATCATCATCATCATCATCATCATCATCATCATCATCATCATCATCATCATCATCATCATCATCATCATCATCATCATCATCATCATCATCAATCTGAACCCTTGTCTGTCTCTTTACTTATTTCTGTTTGTCTGTCTGTCTGTCTGTCTGTCGGTCTGTCTGTCTGTCTGTCTGTCTGTCTCTGTCTGTGTGTATGTCTCTCTTCACCGACTTCTCACCTCTCTCTCTCTCTCTCTCTCTCTCTCTCTCTCTCTCTCTCTCTCTCCTCTCTCTTCTCTCTCTCTCTCTCTCTCTCTCTGTCTGTCTGTCTCTGTCTGTCTGCCTGTCTCTCTTCTCTCTGTTACCGACTCCTCAACTATATCTCGCCATTTATCACTCTGCGCCTTTCTGTCCAGCCCACAAACACATTATCACCCTATTCGCACTTTTATCTCCACCCTCTGAACATTTCTTCTTGACCCCTTTCCTATAGAAATCTCTTTTGCACTCTTCCTTCACCTAATGCACTCTTGTTATAGTCTTTTCTCTTCATTCTCACGCTACATTCCCTCTCTAGGGAGAAAGGGGGGGGGGGGAGAGAGAGATTTACTCTCATAGAAATTTGTTGAGTCTCCGATTTATTTCAATATATTGTAAAGTTTAGAATATCAGCATGGCAATGCCTTACCTCAAAAGATGACTGTTATGTATGTATGGTTGCAAATCTTTTTATGTTTTTTTTTGTTTTTGTTTTTTAACACGCTTTGCGAGTTGCGCTCTTAGGGCTCTCAATACCTAAGTTTTGACACCTTTTTCATGCGGGTTTTGCACCACTGATTTTAGTCTTTATAATGATTCAGATGATTTTATGACTGTAAAGAAATAAAGGCGAAGAAGGCGAAGCTATTTTTTCTTTAACGTAGCACAGGTCTCAGGAACGATAGTGTCATGTGAACGACTGAGACAAGAGTTGTGTTTGGCAGCACATAGAATTTCCAGACTTTAGTCTTGGGGCTCGTCCACAATATAGCTTATATAGTGCTGACGTTGGACGTTAAACCAACTCAAGAAAGATGCTACACGGCAAAGGGATCCCAGAGCGGGATTTCATGTACTTAGCCGGTTGTATTATACACTAACAAAAATTAGCAGGCAAAGTGGTCAACAAATAAATGCATTTGGAGTGCAAGTGAATGCATTAAAATAACAGGAAAATCTGGATAATTTCTCAATGTTGCAGTTTAGGATGAGTACGCGAATCAAAAACTTCTCTGTGAGTTTTAGTATCAATCAGACTATGGTTATGATTTATCAGAGATAGATTTATACGCTAAAAACTCCGAGCATTTCGGTGACTTGGTATGTTCGTATGGAGGCCTCAACTAAAATTGACCCAACGTGACCACCTGAGACAGAAGTCATCGTATCCCCGTCCTGTCTCATGTTTGGCAGCACATAAAATTGTCAGACGTCAGTCTGGGACCCGTCTACAATATAGCCTATAATATACTGATGTTGGACGTTAAACCAAGCCAACTACAACACTGACTAAACAAGTGTCGGAAAACAAGCCGGCCTGAACCAGGATCGAATCCGCAAGCATCTGATTTAAAATCAGCTTGCTCTATCCATCGACTAACTTATCCACCTTATGCTGGTAGTAATCATAGGATGTTGAGTTTTGTGTTACCCGCTGTGATATGTTCAAGTTAAACGTGATAATAACAACGTTGGGAATGATGTGACGATGTTAAATGATGGGGGTAATTTCCATGTGGTTGTGGTGATGCTGGCGGTAGTTTTGTAGCATACAGAGAGGAAGATTCTCTGGAAATGATGAGTTCTCCTTTTTATCAAGGGGGAAAGGAGGGGGGGGGGTGATGCTTACTATTCAGTGAGTCAGACAATGTTGAGTTGTTGTTGAGTTGGTTTAACGTCCAGTATCAGCACTAAATAGGCTATATTGTGGACAGACCCCAAGACGGACGTCTGACAATTTTATGTGCTGCCACACACGAGACAGGGCGGGGATACCATGACTCCTGTCTCAGCCGGTCACATTATACTGACACCGACCCAACCAGTAGGGAACACAATCGTTAGGATTCGAACTTGGACCTTTTGCGTCGGAAGCCGATGTTCCCCAAGACCACCGCGCCCCCATTCATAGAATGACTAAGGGAGTACCCGTTTGGATGTCCGATTGGGTGCCTAGTTTCCTACTGGTTGGGATGGTGTCAGTACTATGACTATAATTCATGACCATCTGAGATTAAGATTCTGGTATTCTCCGCTCAGTCTCTGTGGGTGAGTACTAAAAAATTTCAGGCGTTATTCTTGTGGCCCAATCGCGATATAACCTAGTTGTTGTCAATAAACGCAAAAAAAAACCACACATACACAAAACCAAAATAATACTTATGCGCATAATAAATATTTTTAGACAAAAATAATTTTAAATGTTGGTAACAATTTAAAACAAACAAACGCCGAATAATAGACACTTTAAAGCCAAACATGAGTTCACGAGTTATGATTGTTGACTCAGTATATTGATTTATTATTACTAATTAGCTCCAAAATCACACATACACAGTACACAGAGGGAAATAAATCAATAGAGCTCATCCATGGGAGCCGTTGGGCTTTTTAACAAGCAGCGAGCCTCTACTTAAGGGTAATACATAATAGATGATTAGATCAGTGAGAGGAATGGTGATGAGGAGGAGGGTGTTAGAAAATTTAACGAACCCTATAGAATCGCAATGTATGTGATATTTTTCATGTTAATGATAAATAGTCTTATTAAATGTGGAGTTTTGTATGATGATGGTGGTGGTGGTGGTGGTGGTGGTGGTGGTGATGATGATGATGATGATGATGATGATGATGATGATGATGATGAT
>RQTK01000921.1:19028-29028 GCA_003991915.1 Elysia chlorotica
AACAGCCAGTCAAAACAAGACCAGAGACCACTGCCAAGGCAGGGACCACACAGGACGAATAGCAATCGACAGCTGTGGCTAACCGCCTCCTACCCGCCTCTCTGTCTCTTCACTGCCTGTGG
Organism: Elysia chlorotica; assembly: GCA_003991915.1. Lineage (NCBI taxonomy): Eukaryota > Metazoa > Mollusca > Gastropoda > Plakobranchidae > Elysia > Elysia chlorotica. The sequence goes on from RQTK01000921.1 coordinate 19,151, forward strand.
AACTGTTTATACCGCGCTCATTTATATTTTATTATAATTTAGGAGGCGCTGCTGGTCCAATGAGGTGCGGGCTGAGATTCTGGAGGAACATTTTAACATTTGTAGATGTACATAGTATTTCGAGATGACACTATGACGATTCTGTTTGTTCAAAATATCTCATGGCTTCTTCCACGAAGCGGAAAGACTCTTTGCTAAAGTCCATTTCCTATTACGCTGTATCTATCACCTAGATTGTTCAACCCGTTTATCTTTTCTCCCCCTCCCGCCCCCCACCCATCTATCTACAATGTATTACGAACGCTTCAACCGAATTCTCGCCTCACCAATAACTTGCCCAAAATAAAGCTTCCCTCCAAGGCCATAAATTTCGCGCTCACTCTAAAAGTTCCTTATCCCATTTTACCTCTTTCCCACCCAAACCATGATCCCCATCACATTTTAACCCTTTCCATCCCAAGCCATGGTGCCCATCACACTTTAACCCTTTCCACCCAAAGCCATTCCGCACTAGACCACACCAGGCCACTCTAGGTAACCCCATTCCAACATGTCCCAGTTGCAGGGACACAAACTTTAACTCTAAGACCCATGGGATACTACATTAAGGAACATATCTTTCCCCAAGACTAGTTTCAGGATAAGTTTTTCATTTTAACCCCCCCCCCCCCTTATTTATTGTTCTCTCTCTCTCATTATCTCTCTCACTCTCTCTCTATTTATCTCTCTTTCTTTCTCTTTCTCTCTCTCTTTCTCTATCCCTCCATCCCTCCCTCTCTCTCTCTCTCTCTCTTTCTCTATCCCTCCATCCCTCCCTCTCTCTCTCTCTCTCTCTTTCTCTATCCCTCCATCCCTCCCTCTCTCTCTCTCTCTCTCTTTCTCTATCCCTCCATCCCTCCCTCTCTCTCTCTCTCTTCTTTCTTTCTTGCTCCCCACCTCCACCCGTGAACTGGCTTGAGAAATTGATTCTGGCCTTTTGGACTTAATCCTTCACCGTGGTCTTTCTCTAATTTTCTTTTTAATTTTAAAGTTGTTTTTTCGCTTCGTTTTTCTTTCTTTTTTTTTCTTGTAATTTAAACTTTCCCTCTCTCATCTGTCTTTTCTTAGAGTGTAGATCACGGAAAATAGTAAAAGAGGAAGATTGTTGAGGGAGAAAAAAAAGGAAAGAAAAGTGCTAAGACGCAGAGAGGTGGAAAAGAAGATAACGGTAGGAAGGGAGCGAATACAAAGAGGAAACGAGTGAGTGTGTTGTTTTTACGGCACATAAAAAGAAACGAACAGAAAAGAAGGTAGGAAGAGGAGAATGAGAACGAGAAGAAGAAGAAGAAGAAGAAGAAGAAGAAGAAGAAGAAGAAGAAGAAGAAGAAGAAGAAGAAGAAGAAGAAGAAGAAGAAGAAGAACAACAACAACAACAACAACAACAACAACAACAACAACAACAACAACAATAACAACAACAACGACAGCACAAACGTTTCGTCGGTTGTTTTTTTTCAAAAAGTATACTTCAAGAAATGGATATATATCTCACTTTGCCGCGAGACTGTTATTTTCTAATCACTGATTGGCTCAGTAACTCGAGAACAGGATACGAATGTGATTGGACTAAGATTGGACGCTGCGGGACATACCCTTGTCTACCTTATATACATGTTTCGTGTTATGGGCACATCATAGCGGTTACGTTACAGTAGTGACGTGCCCTAAAAATAAACAAACTCACTCATTCACTCACTCAGTCACTCAGTCAAACATACACACTCACTAACTCACTCACTCACTCACCCAAACATACACACTCACTAACTCATTCACATACTCACTCACCCACCCACACACTCTCTCAATCACTCACTTACTCACTCACTCCTTCACTCATTTACTCACTCACTAACTCACTCACTCACTCATCTTCGCACTCACTCACTCTCACCCACCCATTCACTCACCCACTTACTCACTAACTCACTCACGCACCTACTAACTCACCCACCCATTCACTCACTCAATCACTCATCCTAGCTTTCGCTATACCTCCCCTATTTTTATTTTTTTTTTTTACAAAACCACCATTTTTTATGCAATTACCCTAGAATCGAGCAATTATCAAAACCAGCCTCGACAAAAAAATCAAATATCAAATAACAAATATCAAATATTGTGTTGCATAAATCAAACTGCGAACAGGCTGCTGGGTAAACGAGTAAACTCTACACCTCCACACAAAACTAACACAAACAGTTGAAACACTGAGGAAGCCGCCGTGAGATGCGATGCGTCGTCCAGAAATTATGAGGGCCGCTATCGCTATTTGAGGACCGAGGTGGGTGGAAATAAGGGCTTCTCAAACAAAACGGCACGCAAAGGTCTAAGGCGCGGGGGGTGGGGGGGAGGGGGTGAAGTGGTTCATCATGTCATCAAGTCGAAGGGCGCAGGCTCAAGTGGCTGCTGGATCAGAAAAGTAAAAGTAAAGTATGGCGTATGTCCAGTTGTTCTCTGACCGACGGTCACTCTCTCCGGGGAAAAAAGGGGTTTGCTGGATATATTAGATGGCTAGTGAGTTAGTAGTTAGATAGGCTAGCAGGAGGTACTCGTTCGGATCTCAGCTGGTACCCCCGTTTCTAAACAAATAGGAGATTGTTATGTATGTAATACAGGTGGTATTTTATGATCAGAGAGATAAACAGAGAGAGATAGAGAGAGAGAGAGAGAGAGAGAGAGAGAGAGAGAGAGAGAGATTGTGTGTGTGTAGAGAGAAACACTTACTTAAGACAAAAAGAGAAATAGACTTATTTGACCAGACCTAAAAATGCTAACATGATAAATTAAACTGAAACAGCTAAACATAGGCGGAGGAACACAAAACGTATGTTTCCAATCTACACATTTTATATAAAACGAATGACAAAGAAAAAAAAACATCGTAGAAAATAAAAAAAAAAAATCCCTGACCCCAATTTGTTGCACAACTCGGAACTCTCAAGTCGCAAGTAGCGCGCGAAGTTTATCTAATAAATGCGTGCGTAATGCAAGAATCATTTTAACTCCGGTACATGGAGAGTGGGAGCGCTTGGGCAGATCATTCCGCCGGCGGGAAAATTTGCATGCGTGCGCAGCCGCACTTCTTTTTTTTTTCCCCCTATCAATGCGCCGGCGCAAAGTGAAGGACTTGATCAAATAACGGTAACTCTGTTTGTCTTGTTATTTTTTTTGGACTGTGGTCCCGATTTATGCATGCAGTTTCAGTGGCGCAGAAGTTCGATTGGCTTTAGTTTTGTTTTGTTTTGTTTGGTTTTGGTTTGGTTTTGTCCAATGTGTGTGTGTGTGCGTGTGTGAGCTAAAAAAAAGCTTTTACTTTATACGCCAGTCGTTGTTAGTTGGGTACCTGTATGGCTGAAGGATAAGACTAATTTGAATGGTAGATTGGTGGTTTGTTTTTCACTCTTTGTCTCTGAGACAGGTGTGTGTCTGTGTCTGTGTCTGGATCAAATGATCGAGCGATGCACTCTAGGGTTTTATTTTATTCGTGGATTGGTTTGGATAGGACGGCTTGGTCTGTTGGTTTCTTAAAGTCCAAAGGCAGTAACACTAGGAAGTAGGATTTATCGAGGACAGAACAAGGAAATGGATAAGGGAGGAGTGAAAAAGAGAGAGAGAGAGGATGAGAGGGGGAGAGTAGAAAGGGATAACGTGAATTCTGTCTCAGTGGGTACAATTATCCTGATACTTATTTAATAGTATAAGTAGAGTAAGGTGGTGGTGGGGGCGTAATCAGAAAATATATATGGCCGTTTCTGTGATTTTACCAGGGAGTGAAAAAATAATAATAATAAATACTTAAAACATAGGACTATGCAGCTACAATGGAGAGAGAGAGAGAGAGAGAGAGAGAGAGAGAGAGAGACGGAGACAAAGATACAGAGAGAGATATAGACAGAGACATAGAGAGAGAGACCGAGAAACAGAGACAGAAACAAAGACATAGAGACAGAGAGCGTTAATAAAATAAGTCAGCCACGGTTCCTCTTTCTTCCTCGCCCTTTTTTTCCTTATGTCATTTACCGCGCACTACATTTACTACAGTGTAATGCATGTATCATTCTAATCTAAGCCAACTCCATTCGATCCTTATTAAAAGATTACAGCGCTAAAACCATATCAACTTGATCAATGCGGATCCGAGGACAGGTCAACTCTCATTTAAAAAGACAAGTAAGACAGTCTCAACACTTTCTTACATTTGTTCCTTCCTTCTTCTCTTTATTTTTTTTTTATTTCTTTCTTCTTTTTTTCCTTACCACCCGTCCTTCCTTTCTTCATTTCTTCATTTCTTTCTTTCTTTCTTCCTTCCTTCATGTCTTTCTTTCTTTTTTTCTTCCGTCCTTCCTTCTTCCCTTTCTTTCTTTCTTTTGTTCTTCCTTTCTTCCTTCCTTCATTTCTTTCCTTCTTCCTATCTTTCTGACCATTGAGGGTTTATAATGTAACAATAGTTTAGATCTTTAAAAACAACCAATGATATTAAAATAACCTCAGAGTAGGTATGCTTGTAATGTTAGATGACCGAAAAAAAAGACAATAACACCCATCCTTTCTTTCTTCCTTCCTTCCTTCCTTCCTGCCTTCGTTCTTTTCTTTCATCCGCTGGGCATCAAAATATACCGTCATTGTTCAAGGTTGTACTTTACCGTGTTTTTATAAGATATTAACGTTACAAAACTAAAGTCCACTAGATCTAGAGATCATCTGTAGAACAAGACAATGCCTTCTTCGTCTTTCCGTCTCTTCATCCCTCTATTTCTCGTTCCCTCCATCTCTTCATCCCTCCATCTCTTCATCCCTCCAGCTCTTCATCCCTTCAACCCTCCATCTCTACATCTCCTCCTCCCTCCATCTCTCCATCCCTCAGTCTCTTCATCCCTCCGTATGTTCATCCCTTCATCCCTCCATCTCTGCATCACAACATCATTCTCCATCATTCTCTGCATCCCCCCACCTCTTCATCTCTCCATCCGTCCATCTCCCCATCACTCCATCTCTTCACCCCTCCACCTCTCCATCTCTTCACCCCTCCATCTCTCCATCCCTCCATCTCTCCATCACTCCGTCCCTTTATCCCTCGATCCCTCCATCCAACCATCTCTCCATCCCTCCATCTATTCATCCCTTCATCCCTCCATCTCTCCACCCCTTCATTTCTCCGTCTCTTCATCCCTCTATCTCTTTATACCTCCATCTAATCATCCCTCCAACTTTTTGTCACTTCATCCCTCCATCTTTCCATGCCTCCATCTCTTCATCCCTCCATCTCTCCATCTCTTCATCCCTCCATCTATTCATCCCTCCATCTCTTCATCACTCCACCTCTCCATCCCTCCATCTCTCCATCCCTCCATCTCTTCATTCCTCCATCTCCCCCCTTCCCCCCAAAAATAATCCCTTCATCCCTCCATCTGTCCATCCCTCCATCCCTCCATCACTCCATCTCTCTATCCACGCTGCCGGCGGACAGGCATTAATCTCGCCCGCATTAGTGTGAGGGACATCTGCAACATAGACCAGGACACGACACGAAAATCGATCGGAGAAACCCGATGCCAGGTCGGCAGTGCTCATCCTGATCCTGAGAATCCAGGGGACCGACCATGTTGGATTGGGAATTCTCTCTCTGTCTGTCTCTCTCTTTCTCTCTCTCTCTCTGTCTCTCTCTCTCTGTGTCTCTCTCTCTGTCTCTCTCTCTCTCTCTCTCTCTCTCTCTCTCTCTCTCTCTCTCTCTCTCTCTCTCTCTCTCTCTATCTCTTAATTAAAACAGACATCGTATTTTTGTAAATCCTATGTATCTAGGTCTAGCTTCTACCTCTCACTCTACCTCACACATGCACCGAGTAATATCATTACACATAGACTATGTAGGCTACTGTTGTTAGTTCTTTGTTGTTGTTGTTGTTGTTGTTGTTGTTTTCGCTGTTTGTTGTTGCTGTTGTTGTTAATGTTGTTGTTGTAGTTGTTATTGTTCGTGGTGGTGGTGGTGGTGGTGGGTTTTTTTTTCCTCCCTTCTTCCTCAGTTAGTTGTACAACTGTTCTGTGTATTTATCTACCTAAAACGACTATCACGTTATGTACAGATGTTTCCAGATCTAGCAACTATCTCTGACTACTACGCATATTAACCGGGTACAATCATTATACATGTACTTTGTACTATGTTTTACTTTCTCTTTCCAGATTTTATAACTGTTAATTTCAGTTTCAACAAAAATTTTGGAGCAATAAGGCTAAGATATGAAAAGACACACATTTTGAAAAAATGAAAACAATTATATTATACAAATCATTTCGGTGGTCTATTGTTGTTGGCTCTTTTGGTATTACTGATGTTCTTATTATTAATAATGTTTTTGCTGTTGTTCTTGTTATCTCTCTCTCTCTCAATCTCTATCTCTTAATTAAAACAGACATCGTATTTTTGTAAATTCTATGTATCTAGGTCTAGCTTCTACCTCTATGTAGGCTACTGTTGTTAGTTCTAGTTGTTGTTGTTGTAGTTCTTGTTGTTGTTGTTGTTGTTGTTAATATTGTTGTTGTTACTGTTGTTGTTGTTCTAGTTGTTATTGTTGTTGTTGGTGGTGGTGATGGTGGTGGTGGTGGGTGTTTTTTCCTCCCTTCTTCCTAAGTTAGTTGTACAACTGGCCTGTGTATTTATCTCCTCTATCCCTCCCTCCATTACTACCACTCCCCCCCCCCTCTCCCCTCACTACCACTCCACATAACCCCGTAACCCTCGGCGCTACTTCTACGGTGCTACCGTCAATTTCCGTAATGGGCCCGAGGGAATCTAAGTAACCCTTTACCGTCTGCGCGTCAGTGCCCCGCCCCCCAGAGAGTTCCGCCAAGCGGCGCATGCGTGACTTCACCCGCAGAGCATCACGGGATACCAGCACGACTTCTGCCCACTAAAGAACAACTAATATGGCGACCGTCTTTTGTCCGCGCGCAGCTCTCCGCGTCCCTCGGGGCGCTAGGTCAGGCCTCACTCACTCTAGTTTTGTTTTGTGCCTCTCTTTCTTTTTTGTTTCTTTGTTTCTGCATTGCGTTGTGCGTTATGCGTTGCGTTTTTGTTTTGTTTTGTTTTTGTATCGTCCTATCGTCCTACCATTGCTCAATTGTTGTTCCTCTTTGTGCTCAGTCCACAAACTTTGGTTATACTCTGAGCAATTATTGTAAAGCAGCGGAACGTCGCAATCATGAAATAGAATGTACCATTAGGAAAATTTCCAGCGGTTCTCAAAATAGAATGGCATGATTGTAACAGCGAAAAGACAGAGGAAAAAATAAAAAGTTTTTTATGTATTGTTCAGCAAAGTTTTGTTATTCGTAGTGTTGTTTTTATTTCTTTATTTATTTTGTTGTTTTTTTTTTTGTTTTTAATTCGTACATACGTACATTACTAAGCAATGGACTTCTTTATGTGTGTATTTATTTTCTTATCTATTGACATATCATAAATTACTACTGTATTTTGCCCAAGGAATAAAGTTACTTTTTTCACCTAATTCATTAGATTCAGTATGTATGTGTCCATTAGGTTGTGTTTACTTGTTCTTTTGTTTGTTTGTTTTGTTTTTGGTCGCTGTTTTTTTTTTTCATCTTTTGTATTTTTACATGACAAAACTAATTTTACTTATCTGAGTGTTTGTTACGTTCAAAGCTTTGAATTATTTATGATATATTTCGGTGTTACTATTCCTAAGTACTGTTTACGTTATTCTATTGTAGGGTGTTTTTGCTGTTTTGTCGATTGTTTGTTTTTCATCGATGGTACTGCTACTGTTATAAGTGAACAGTGTTTTGAGTTAATAAAACATGATGAAGACATAGTGGCTTGATGTTAAGAAAATTATTTGAATAAAAATATAAACATTGCCATGTCCACAAACTATGATAAAAATACAAAACAACAACATAATGGAGAAAAAAAAACAGCCGCCCAATTTTCAGAAGGCAAATATATCTTTTAGCCCAAAAATAAATATTAGTGTATAGTACATGTAGCTGCAAACCTAGTCTATGGTCTAGCTTATTAGGTTCAATTATCTATATTGACTTCAGCGCAAGCTTATTTAGTCGGTGCCAGTATATTGTGACCGGCTGATACAGGTGTCATGGTATACCCGGCAGCACATAAAATTATCAGACGTCCGTCTTGGGGCCCGTCCACAATATAGCCTATATAGTGCTGCTGTTGGACGTTAAACCAACCCAACCAACCAACCAATCAACCAGCGCAAGCTTAACTATACTTTATAAAGGTACACCATAAACCTATTTTATATAATTAATGTGTTCACGTATACAGCCATGTTTATCCCTTCCAAGTTAGGTACCGTTTGAGCGAACCGTCTGAGACAGGAGTCCAGGTCTCCTTGTCGGCGCCCTGTCTCGTGCGTGGCAGCGCTTAAAATCGTCAGACGTCAATCTTGAGACCCGTCCACAATATAGCCTATATAGTGCTGAAGTTTGACGTAAAGCCAACTCAACTCATGGTTGGACATAAAACCAACTCTACTCATGGTTGGACATAAAACCAACTCAACTCATGGTTGGACATAAAACCAACTCAACTCATGGTTGTACATAAAACCAACTCAACTCATGGTTGGACATAAAACCAACTCAACTCATGGTTGGACATAAAACCAACTCAACTCATGGTTGGACATAAAACCAAATCAACTCATGGTTGGACATAAAACCAAATCAACTCATGGTTGGACATAAAACCAAATCAACTCATGGTTGGACATAAAACCAAATCAACTCATGGTTGGACATAAAACCAAATCAACTCATGGTTGGACATAAAACCAAATCAACTCATGGTTGGACATAAAACCAAATCAACTCATGGTTGGACATAAAACCAAATCAACTCATGGTTGGACATAAAACCAAATCAACTCATGGTTGGACATAAAACCAAATCAACTCATGGTTGGACATAAAACCAAATCAACTCATGGTTGGACATAAAACCAAATCAACTCATGGTTGGACATAAAACCAAATCAACTCATGGTTGGACATAAAACCAAATCAACTCATGGTTGGACATAAAACCAAATCAACTCATGGTTGGACATAAAACCAAATCAACTCATGGTTGGACATAAAACCAAATCAACTCATGGTTGGACATAAAACCAAATCAACTCATGGTTGGACATAAAACCAAATCAACTCATGGTTGGACATAAAACCAAATCAACTCATGGTTGGACATAAAACCAAATCAACTCATGGTTGGACATAAAACCAAATCAACTCATGGTTGGACATAAAACCAAATCAACTCATGGTTGGACATAAAACCAAATCAACTCATGGTTGGACATAAAACCAAATCAACTCATGGTTGGACATAAAACCAAATCAACTCATGGTTGGACATAAAACCAAATCAACTAGAGAGAGAGAGAGAGAGACAGACAGAGAGAGACAGAGAGAGACAGAGAGATAGAGATAGAGCGAAGCAGGCAGAGAGAGGCAGACACACACACACATTAACACAGACAGAAAGACAGACAGACAAACAAACATGCATACAGAGAGAAAGTAAGATAAGTAATAATTCCGTACAATATTACATGTAATAATTAATAATAAAATAAAAAAAATTAAATGATAATTAAGAGCTAAGCTCCGAACATTAAAGACGACAGAGAAATAGAAAACATCATTACCCAGGTCAAGAATTCGTAATCCGGAAATTCTCGCTATGTATAACGACGACCCCCTTTCCCTGAGGATCCTGAACGCATAATTACCAGGTTTTGTCCGTGCGATCAGGTAATGTACCGGTATCGTCTGGAGACAGTACATTA
>RQTK01000921.1:34028-35443 GCA_003991915.1 Elysia chlorotica
CACTGGCACCACTAGCACCACCAGCACCAATGGAATCCCCGATCCACCCACTGGCACCACTAGCACCACCAGCACCAATGGAATCCCCGATCCACCCACTGGCACCACTAGCACCACCAGCACCAATGGAATCCCCGATCCACCCACTGGCACCACTAGCACCACCAGCACCAATGGAATCCCCGATCCACCCACTGGCACCACTAGCACCACCAGCACCAATGGAATCCCCGATCCACCCACTGGCACCACTAGCACCACCAGCACCAATGGAATCCCCGATCCACCCACTGGCACCACTAGCACCACCAGCACCAATGGAATCCCCGATCCACCCACTGGCACCACTAGCACCACCAGCACCAATGGAATCCCCGATCCACCCACTGGCACCACTAGCACCACCAGCACCAATGGAATCCCCGATCCACCCACTGGCACCACTAGCACCACCAGCACCAATGGAATCCCCGATCCACCCACTGGCACCACTAGCACCACCAGCACCAATGGAATCCCCGATCCACCCACTGGCACCACTAGCACCACCAGCACCAATGGAATCCCCGATCCACCCACTGGCACCACTAGCACCACCAGCACCAATGGAATCCCCGATCCACCCACTGGCACCACTAGCACCACCAGCACCAATGGAATCCCCGATCCACCCACTGGCACCACTAGCACCACCAGCACCAATGGAATCCCCGATCCACCCACTGGCACCACTAGCACCACCAGCACCAATGGAATCCCCGATCCACCCACTGGCACCACTGGCACCATCAGGGCCTAATGCAATAATGCATGCACTTTGTCAAGTGGCGCGACAACTTGATACTCATCTTCCTCCTCTTTCCGTTCTTTTTCTCTTCCTCTTTCCGCTCTTTCCGTTCTTTCTACTCTTTTTACTCTTACCGCTATTTTAAACTCGTTCTGCTCTTTCTACTCTTTCCGTTCTTCCTGCTTCTCGTTCTACTCATTCTCCTTCTCCTCCTACTCGTCGTATTTCTACTTTTCCTCCTCTTCCCTGGCCTATGTCTCTTCTCTTTTCCTCCTCCTCCTTCTGATTTACTCTTGCTTTGACCCCATTTTTCTCGAGTATCCTCCTCCTCCATCTCTTTCCTTTCCTCCTTATTATCTCCAGATTTTTCTTTGCCCACCTTTCTCGCCTACCCTCCCTCACCCGTTCCTGTATATACATACACAAACAGGCAAATATAATGTTACTTGTATGTACAGATAAGGTTTTTATATTATATTTTTTAACTTAGTGCTTTCCTCACTTTCTCATATTAAAAGAAAAAAATACTACTACTCCGTCCCAAAGGCTTACTCCATTTCTCTCTCTCTCTGTCTCTGTCTCTCTCTCTCTCTCTCTCTCTCTCTCCCTCTCTCCTCCTCTCTTCTCT
>RQTK01000921.1:69240-71740 GCA_003991915.1 Elysia chlorotica
CTCTCTCTCTCTCTCTCTCTCTCTCTCTCTCTCTCTCTCTCTCTCTCTCTCTCTCTCTCTCTCTCTCTCTTTCTCACTCACTCACTCTCTCTCTGTCTCTCTCTTTTTTTTTCTCTCTATCTCTCTCTTCCTTTCTCTTCGTTGTTTTTGTTACTCTCTCATGATCATGATTAGAAGGGAAGCTTGGGAACAGCTTATCGCAGAGAGAGAGACAGAAGGACAGACAGACAGACAGGCAGACATACAGTCATAGGCATAGACAAACAGGCAAAGATACAAAGTCATACATACAAATAAACAGAGATAGAAACACAGAGAAAGAGACACATACAGATAGAGACAGAAACACAGACAGAAAACAGAGCAAGCATTTGAAATAATTATAGAGCAAAAACTCATGGCATAGTCTAGAGCGCCCTAGGCAAAATCATACTGCTCTTGTATTTTTTAGCCTCGGTCCCACTGCGCAAATAAATTAATACAAGAGGGTTTCATAAAGAACCCACAGTCCAACCAATGCCCCACCCCAGCCACCAGCGGCAGTCTAGCTCTGGCCTTAGGCGGGGCGATCCAAGTTGGCTGGACGTCCGGACATTCATTTTAGGTCACCGTGACTCGGCCAGCTGAGTGGGCGGGATTTAGGAGGCTCATCGGGCCGTGGGGTCGTGGGGTCAAGGGGTCAGCCTCCGTCCATGCGCAGAGGTCAGGGTGGGCCAGTCGGTACTGGAGGTTAACTAAGGCCAGTCTTGCTAGGTCCGAGGTGAGTATGCTCGTGGTTAGATTAGGCCAGACTAGCTAGGCCTGTAGTGGACCTGTCTGTATTGGAGGTAATTAGAGGTTAACTAAGGCCAGTCTTGCTAGGTCCGAGGTGAGTATGCTCGTGGTTAGATTAGGCCAGACTAGCTAGGCCTGTAGTGGACCTGTCGGTATTGGAGGTAAGACTAATTGGAGGTTAACTAAGGCCAGTCTTGCTAGGTTCGAGGTGGGTACGCTCGGGGTTAGATAAGTCCAGACTAGCTAGGTTCGTAGTGAGCAGACGATATGCATTGAATATGATAGTAATAAAATAAATTACTAATATGTAGGTTAGTCATAGTGCACTTATTGATGCTTCTACTAGATGCCTAGAGCTAATCTAGGTCTAGATTATAATCTAACAGTAATATTGTTGATGTTCTTGTACCTTTTAGACATGTACATACCGCATTGGGAGGTCTGCGGTTCGAGTCCCACAATCAAAAGATTTGTTTGTCCGATTCCGTCCACTGCAACTGGTTGGGTCGGTGTCGGTATAATGTGACTGGCTAAGACAAGAGTCACAGGAGTCATGGTATCCCCGCCCTGTCTTGTGTCTGGCAGCACATAAAACTTGCCAGACGTCAGTCTTTGAGCTCGTCCACATTATAGCCTATAAAGCGCTATCGTTGCACGTTAAACCAACTCGACACAATGCGACTTAACACTCGAAAGTCTGCGTTTGGTATACGGTATAGTCTGTGTGCCTAAAATAATTTTAAATATTAAATTATTACACTGATTTTTGTTGAATTATGAGAAATTATCAATGCATTTTCTGGTGTGCTTGACATTCTGTCTATTTTCATTCTTTGAGGCAAGGCACAGTATTCATACTTGGTTATCATCTCAATTTTTATATCTATATTTATCTGTCTTTATCTCCCTCCGTCCACCCCTCTCACCCTTTCTCTCTCGCTTTCACTTTCTCTATCTCCCTCTAAGTGTCTCTCTTTATCTGTATCTTTATATCTCTCTACTTCTGGCTGAGACAGGAGTCATGGTATCCGAGTAAGATAGGGAGAGAGAAAGAGAGAGAGAGAGAGGTGTTTAAGGTAAGGAGGAATAGAGAGATGAGTGGAGTTGATTTGGTTTAACGTCCAACATCAGCACTACATAGGCTATATTTTGGACGGGCTCAAGACTGGCGTCTGACAATTGTATGTGCTGCCACACGCGAGACAGGGCGGGGATACCATGACTCCTGTCTCAGCCAGAAGTAGAGAGATATAAAGATACAGATAAAGAGAGACACTTAGAGGGAGATAGAGAAAGTGAAAGCGAGAGAGAAAGGGTGAGAGGGGTGGACGGAGGGAGATAAAGACAGATAAATATAGATATAAAAATTGAGATGATAACCAAGTATGAATACTGTGCCTTGCCTATCTATCTCTCTCTCTCTCGCTCTCTCTCTCTCTCTCTCTCTCTCTATCTCTCTCTCGTTCGACCACCTTCTCCCTCAACCTCTCGCAACAACCTGTTAACCAATCGCGGCCAAGATGACCACGTCTTAGCCCTCTGACTTAGCCCCGCCCACTGTCCGTTGCCCCGCCCTTTCAACGCCACTCTGCAAATCAGCGACGGTCGGACAAGTGCGCGGCGGTGCGCCCACCCACCCCTTCGCCTCTCTCCCGCTGACTTTAGGGCGCGGTGGGCGGTATTTCAAACTAGCCCTGCAGACTGTGGACTGTGGGTAGTGTTAGTC
>RQTK01000921.1:76740-86324 GCA_003991915.1 Elysia chlorotica
GTAAAAAATAAAAATAATAAACCAAAATATTGTAATAGGAGATGAAAGGTAGACAGACAAATCCAGGGGGCACAAATCCAGAAGCAAAATATTAAAAATAATATTTAAAGCCTTCTTTAATTTTGATGTAAAGATTATAAGATGTCTTTGTCTTGTAATATACAATGTACAAAGGCCGCTGAGCCCAAAGTAATGCTTTATTTCAATAAATTCTTTGCACTCTGTAATAACAAAACTAAATAATTGAAACTTTACATTACATCAACAGAAAAAGAAAGTAAAAGTAAAGCCGTGAATCAAAAGGAGGCGTGGTCAGCCCTAAAATAAAATTATTTTTGTTAAAATATTTTCAGTAAACGTTTGTCAAATTTCGTTCTAATTAGTTTCTTGTCGCCTAAACTGCTAAAACGCCGTGATGTAAAATCTTTAAATCCGTAAAGCCAAATCTTCAAGAAAGTGAAAAGCGAACTATTGTTGTTTTCTTGTTGTTCTGATCGAATTCTCGTCGCCTAAGCTGCTACGTTCTTGAGAGAATTTGAAATCTCTAAAACCCCACCCCTTGCAGCATCTTAAATCAAAGATAAAAATACAATAGCATCTAGTCGCCGAAGCTAGTAAGTTCCTCAAATAATCTAGAATCTCTAAATACACGCTGATTGTAGCATATCAAATAAGGAACAATAAAACAACAACAAAAAACGACACAGTATGCCCTGAATTCATCAGATTCTCGTCGCCTAAGCTGCTAAGTTCCTCAAATAATCTAGAATCTAAATCCACGCTTATTGTAGCATCTCAAATAAGGAACAAACAAAAAACAAACAAGAAAAACAAAACGAAAACGACAAAATATGCCCATCACATTCTTGTCGCCTAAGCTGCTAAGTTCCCAAGACAATCTGGAATCTCTAAAGCAATGACGCCACAAGCATCTCAAAGAAAGGAAAAGGATAACTATTGTTATTTTTTTTTCTTCATTAGTTTCTCGTCGCATAAGCTGTTTTAACTTTCTCAGTTCATCAGGGAATCTGGAAATATCAAAATACATGTACACGTCCCTTCAAATTGGACCTTGGATTTCAATAGTTTCTCGTCGCCTAAGCTGCTAAGCTCCTAACAGAACCTGGAATATCAAAAGCGACGCCCCTTTTAGCAACTTATATAATAGGGGAACAAAAATAAACCTAGGGCTTCAATAGTTTTTCCGTCGCCTAAGCTGATTACGTCCATCGATGAATCTGAAGAATCTGAAATCTTAAATTAAAAACCACGCCCCCTTTGTGTAGCATCTCAAAGAAAGCGAAATTCGAAAACGCGACCTGGTTTGCCCTGAATTTGGTAAACAAAGCCTTGATTAGCTTATTCCAGCGGTTCTCAACACTGTGTGATTAGCCCTCCGACTTTCATTCAGCGGTTCTCAAAACGTTGAACATACAGATAGAGATTAGGCCTACAACTTTCTCCGATCCTTGTTCTCCTTGTTGTATGTATTGACTCGAGTCATAATTGAGCTCTCAGTCTCTCACCTTTGTCGTCTTCTAATCTACGGGGTTGCGGGATTCCCCGAACCGTTCGCGCCAAAAGGCATTGTTCCGTCTGTTTGCCGCCATTGTTGCGGCCTCCCAACAACAAACGTCTGAAGCAGGTTTTCATCTTTTGTTTCGTTTTTCTTTTCGCTGCCGGGAGGGCGATTGACTTTTTAAGCCGCCGGCTTTAAGGGGCAGGTAATTCTTATTGTTTGGACGTCGGACGTCGTGTTTTCCAAGGGATACCTCTTCAGGGTGTTGTTTCTGGCGTTGGAGAGGGAGTGGTTTCTGCAAGTTCGTTTTTTTTTTTCCGCGACATTTTCCTGAAGACAATCTGCGAGGATGTAAAGCCTATTGTTGTTGTTTTGTTTTTTTTGTTTTGTTCTGTGTTTGAACCTTTAATCATGTATTGTTTCACATTCTTTCCATCAAAATCTCCTCCCAATGCCTTGTTTCACTTTTTGTTTCATTGGCACAGGTATTTTGCCTCGCATTGTATTAACTCCTTTTGTATAGTCAAAACTGGCATTGTATTATATTTAAACAAAACAAAAAAATAGCATCGTATATTCAATAACTCTCTTTATATTCTGGAGAGGTTCTATTGTTATATCGATAAAACCCAACACGCGTTATCGGGTTTTCCTTTCTGTTGTTTAGGCCACGCCTATTTTTGTCTTTTTGACCACGCCCCCTTTTTGTCTTGCCCGCCCTGTTGTTCACGCGGCTTATGATTATTTTTACATCTGTTCAAGTTTATGATGTGTATTCAATCGCACTTTTAAGCCTATTGGAAAATTTTGCTTTCTTCATAGTTATGATTCTCCTGTGATCAGGAGTTGCATTTTTCGAATATTTTTCCACTTTTTGTTCAATTTTCACCCGACAACTTCAGGATGTAGACACGCGCCATGTTTGAAAATGGGCGGAGCCAGATGTCTAGGGTCACACAGCGTAAGCCAAATACTATATTAATTATTTTTTTTCAAGCTAATGCGACCAAATTAATGTGACCCAACCCACTCCAAGCTAATACAACAGACTGCATCTCATCGAGGGGGGCGCGGTGGCCCAGGGAAAGAACATCGGCTTCCGACGCAAAAGGTCCCGAGTTCAAATCCTGGCTGTTGCGTTACCTACTGGTTGGGTTGGGTTGGTGTCAGTATAATATGACCGGCTGAGACAGGAGTCATGGTATCCCCGCCCTGTCTCGTGTGTTGTCGGACGTCCGTCTTAGGGCCCGTCCACAATATAGCCTATATAGTGCTGCTGTTGGACGTTAAACCAACCCAACCCCAACGCATCCCATCGCGTTTTACGACCGAGTTCCAGTTCGAATTACAGAGATTTTGTATTTAAAAAAAATCAGATTTACCTTCATAATGACGTTTGAATTCCTTCAATCGCTTACTATGGAACAAACTATTTTAAAACCACATACAAGGATATATTTTTACTGAAAGTTTATCCATATCCCTATCTGATGGCATTAAAAAAAAATTTGTAAAGAAAATCATTGGAAAATTATTTTTTGAAGTAGTAAATGGAAATATAGTGATATACCTTGTTTTAGCCGCAATAATAAAAAGGCTCAGGGGGAGCTTTGGTTCGGAACGACTTAATTAACAAATCATGAAATAATAATCATGGCCAGAAAATGTTTGTCAGTGCTTTTGATTAAATACTAGATACGATACATTGTACATGTACTTCACTCTGATCCAAACATGTTGTTTTGTTGTTTGTTTTTAATCAACAGTATTTAAGGATAAATGTTTCCCGTCAATGTTATTGATTTTAATACGTGTAAATGTACTATAAAAAAAAATTAAACACTTATCAATAATAAAATAAAAAAAAGGTTTCAGGGGACGAAATCGGATAAATAAATCTGACGATCATGGGATTTGAACAGCAGACCTCACTAACTGAAGACAAACCTTATTTTATATTATTTATTATAATATTATTATTATTATAATTATTCATTATTAATACATCAACTTTTACCCTTCTTGTGCAAAAATGTGTACATGTACTTTAGTCAGTTCGGTGACTTTCCCTGTTATTTTGAGAACCCTCGGCGTGTACCAATGTTTACACAGCTGCTGGGCTAATCGCGTCTATTTTTAGCGCATGTCGTCACGTCTGGCTGGCGGGGGCAATAACCCTGAGTATGGTGTACATGTACCATACTGATTACATTCAATCATTCATTCATGTGTCAATCAATGGTGTCAATAGTTATAGAGCAGTCAACAATCACTGTCTGCTGGAAATGGTGGAGAGAGAAATAAAAGGCAGAGAATTGGGAAGAGGGAGAGAGAGAGAGAGAGAGAGAGAGAGAGAGAGAGAGGGAGAGAGAGAGAGAGAGAGAGAGAGAGAGAGAGAGACAGACAGACATACAGACATAGAGACAGAGAGCGAGAATGGTTAAATATTAGCAGCATTGGCACACAATGTTGCTCTCTCTCTCTCTCTCTCTCTCTCTCTCTCTCTCTCTCTCTCTCTCTCTCTCTCTCTCTCTTTCTCTCTCTCCGTGTCTCTGTCTCTCCTCCTGTCTGTCTGTCTGTCTATCTATCTCGGTCTGCCTGTCTGTTACTTAGCTACAAACCTACCTACCTACCTACCTAAACAGTCACCTATCTTTCTATCTATCTGTATACCCACATATCCATCCACCTTTTTACTATCAAATCCACTACACAGAATTATATACGTTTCCTTGCCGTCTGAAAATCCCACGATCCTACCCGTCTCAAGCCCTACCTTAGCCAGTCAGTCACAAATTTCCCCAACTGCCACTCACCTACCCACACCCAAACCACTAAACCCAGGCTTATCTCTAGATCTAGATCTAAATATTTCACACACTCTATGCATGCTCTAGATCTAGGCCCAGACACAAAAGTGTAACTTGTCAATCAGCATTTGAAAAGTCACGGACCAAAGAAATAAAAGAAGATAAAAAAAAAGCATATAAAATGAAGAAAAATATCAACCTTGCGATACCAAGGCAAGTTGTGTAAATGAGGACGATAGTTTTGCGAAACTAAACCGGCGTCAAATCATAGCTGTATCGTAGACTTACGAGACAGGGCGGGGATACCATGACTCCTGTCTCAGCCGATCACATTAAACTGACACCGACCCAACCAGTAGGGGACGGAGTCTAAAGAGCGGGAATCGAACCACAGGCTTTGCGCTTCCTACATCGAAGCTAAAGTTCTACCCTTCGGCTACTGCGCCCCGTGTTAGGTAAGGGAATATGCACCGTTGTCCTTTTGACAATTTCTCTATAGAACACAGGACAGAGTTTTTTCCCTCTCTCCGGGTTTAACGTCTCCTAGGTTTCCCTATTTCACAATTTCACACACATATCGTAGACTTACAGAGCCAATGAGTGTTCAGAAAATACGCATGCCTAAAGGGTGTAATTATGTCATCCATCATCATCATGAACATCGCAAACCATGTATTACAAGTATACCGTCTGCAGTTAACCTACTTAAGAACCCGGGTGAAAAGTATTATTATATTCTTTTAATCGTCATCTACATCTAGATCTAGATCTAGAACTAGAACTAGAAGCAGAACCATGTATACACAAGGGGAGGTAAATAAGTAATGCACACTAACTACCTACTTTACTACCTACAAACCTACCGACCTACATGTGTATCTAAACATTCAACTATCTTTCAATCTATCTGTAAATCCACCTATCCATCTAGTTTTTCTATCAAATCCACTACACAGAATCATGTACGTACCCCTGCCATCTGACAATCCCACAATCCTACCCGTCTCAAGCCCTACCCTAGTTAGTTAGCCAGTCAGTCAAAAGATTCCCGAAGCGCCACCCACCTACCGCCACCCAAACCACTAAACCCAGGCTTATCTCTAGATCTAGATCTAGATCTAAATATTTCACAGACTCGCCATGCGCTAGATCTATGCATGCTCTAGATCTAGTCCCGGACACAAAAGTGTAACTTGTCAATCAGCATTTGAAAAGCCACGGACCAAAGAAATAAAAGAAGATTTTTTTTTAAAAAAGAATAAAAAATAAAGAAGAAAAATATCAACCTTGCGATACCAAGGCAAGTTGTGTAAATAAGGACGATATTGTTGAGTTGGTTTAACGTCCAACATCAGCAATATATGTGGCTATATTGTGGACGGGACCCAAGACTGACGTCTGACAATTTTACGTGCTGCCACACAGAGACAGTGCGGGGATACCATGACTCCTGTCTCAGCCGATCACATTAAACTGACACCGACCCAACCAGTAGGGGACGGAGTCTCAAGAGCGGGACTCGAACCACGGCCTTTGCGCTTTCTGCGTCGGCAGCCGAAGTTCTACCCTTCTGCTTCCGCGCCCCATGATAGGTAAGGGAATCTGTACCGATGTTTTTCAACATTTTCTCTAAAGAGCAAGGACTGGCGATTTAGTTCGTTCCTACTCTGTCTCCGGGGCCCTGTCTCGTGTGTGGCAGGACATACAATTGTCAGACGTCCGTCTTGGGGCCCGTCCACAATATAGCCTATATAGTGCTGATCTTGGACGTTAAACCAACTCAACTCCTCTCTTCGGGTTTAACGTATCCTAAGTTCCCCTATTTCACAATTTTACACACCTATCGTAGACTTACATAGCCAATGAGCGTTCAGAAAGCACGCATGCCTAAAGGGTGTAATTATGTCATCCATCATCATCATGAACATCGCAAACCCTGTATTACAAGTATACCGTCTCCAGTTAACCTACTTAAGAACCCGGGTGAAAAGTATTATTATATTTTTTTCAATCGTCAGCTAGATCTAGATCTAGAACTAGATCTAGAAGTAGAACAGTGTGCACAAGGGGAGGTAAATAAGTAATGCACACTGCCACCGCTTTTATTCAGTGCTCTGTCAGTGTTTGAGTTATGGTTCTTTTGTTGAAGCAAAAACTCCTTGTTTTTGTTTTTGCTTTGTTTTATTGTGTTTTGTTTTGGGTAGGGTTTGTTTTGGGTAGGGTTTTTTTTGTCTCACTGCCTCTTTCTTTTACATTGACAGACCGAATGATAATAGATCTAGGTCTAGAACTAGAAGACAGTATAACAGTGTCTGCACAAGGGGAGGTAAATAAGTAATGCACACTACCACCGCTTTGATCCAGTGCTCTGTCAGTGTTTGAGTTATGGTTCTTTTGTTGCATGCAGCAAAGACTCCTTGTTTTTGGTTTTTGTTGTGTTTTGTTTTGTTTCGGGTAGATTTTTTTGTCTCGCTGCCTCTTCCTGTTACATTGACCGACCGAATGATACTAGATCTAGATCTAGACGGCGTTTGGTTTTGAGAATACATCCACTGAAGCGAGACTTTGTTCGTCTAACAAGCGTTTTACCAATCTTGTAGTATGTGGGACCCCACGCTGTTCTTTATACAATAATAATATCAAGATTATGAGGCGTAGTGATTTATAGGTTACATCATAATGGTAAGTTGAGATGGTTTAACGTCCAACGTCAGCACTATATAGACTATATTGTGGACGTGCCCCAAGACTGACGTATGACATTTTTTATGTGCTGCCACACACGAGACAGTGCACGGATACCATGACTCTTGTCTCAGCTGGTCACATTAAACTGACACCGACCCAACCAGTAGGGAACGAAATTGGACCCATATATAAATCACTATTATACATCATTATGTAACCTATAAATCACTACGCCTCGAAACATCTATAAAAAATACATGTAATTCGCTTTTTACATGTACTATCTAAAAACAATTTTGTGTGTATGTAATACTTGAACGCCTTTCTTCCTACATGTACTTTTTAAAACACGATTTTTTGCTCATATACTTCCTACAACACCTTTCTTTGTCTGTGTACTATTTACAACACTTTTCTTTGTCTGTGTACTATTTACAACACTTTTCTTTGCAATGCCTATCTAAAAAAACACCTTTCTTTGTACATGTACTATCTAAATCACCTTTTCTTGTACATGTACTATCTAAAGTACATTGCTTTGTATTGCCTATCTAAAAACATATTCCTTTGTATAATTATGTCCTCCCTCTTCAAAACACATGTTCGTTCAACAACAAAAAAACGTCTCGGTTAAGCATGTCGACCTATTGAACGGTGCGAGTCGTAACGTGAACCGGATAAAAAAAACGGGTACAATATCGATCCGCAGAATCGATTAAAGCGGTCATAAAATCCGAGTCCAAAATCCAGGTTAGCGCAAATAAAAAACAGTGGCAGTCACCGGGGGTTCGATTCTAGGAGAATAATCATGAAGACAAAATGTTTGTCAGGAGACATATTGTGTTACAACCGACGCGCCGTAGATAAAAGAGCGTTCTTTATTTTAATACAAGATGTACACACACACACAATTAAAAAACAAATATCCTAGAGCATCTGCCTGTGTGTGTGTGTGTGTGAGAGAGAGAGAGAGAGAGAGAGAGAGAGAGAGAGAGAGAGAGAGAGAGAGGGGGGGAGAGAGTCTAGAAGTAGAGAGAGAAATAGCTTGTATATGTAATAGAGGCGAATATAATAGGGTTAAAGTTTGAAATTTGACTGCTAATATGATCGAATGTTATTGGGTAGTCGAGTTCTTTCCCATATCGCAGTAACATAGATATTAAATTGAGACAGTGAGGGAGAGAAAGAGATAGAGAGAGAGAGAGTGGCAGAGGGAAAGGGAGAGAGAGACAAAAATAAAGACAGAGAGAGAGACAGAGAAAGGGAGGGAGGAAGGGAGAAAACAAATCACAAAATTGCCTAGTCTAAAATTCACAAAAACATGTCCTTCTCTACACTCAAGACACAAGACATCTTTTTTTTTCTTTTTTTTTTTCAAGAAAAATACGATCAAAAATACAAACAAAACAAAAGCAAAACAAAAACCCCAGCAAGAACACACACACACACACACACGCAAATCAAACAAAAAAATTGACGGTTGCGCAAAGCGCATGTCAAGACGAATGCGACTTCTTTTATAACGCCCGGTAATGATCCAGGTGTCGCGGTAAAGTCAAACCGCTTTGTTGATCCATCATGCATGTCGGCAAAGATTTACTACATGCTAAGATAAGATAATTTTATTTCCTCAACCAACTGCCCGATCTTACCATGCGCTTAGATCTTTGGTGTAAAAAAATCTATTTCCTCAAACCGCTTTGTTGGTTCGTCATGCATGTCGGCAAAGACTTTACTACATGTTAAGATCACTCTATTTCCTCAACCAAGGGGGGGGGCGCGGTGGTTCAGGGGAAGAACATCGGCTTCCGACGCAAAAGGTCCCGAGTTCGAATCCTGGTGGTTGCGTTCCCTACTGGTTGGATCGGTGTCAGTATAATGTGACCGGCTGAGACAGGAGCCATGGTATCCCCGCCCTGTCTCGAGTGTGGCAGCACATACAATTGTCAGACGTCTGTCTTGGGGCCCGTCCACAATATAGCCTATATATTGCTTGTGTTGGACGTTAAAACCAACTCAACTCAACCCTCAACCAACTGCCCAATCTTACCATGTGCTTATATCTTTGGTGTCAAAAAATCTATTTCCTCCACCAGCTGCCCGATCTTACCACATGCTTATATCTTTGGTGTCAGTGGAGATTTAGAAGAAGAAAAAAAATCATGCTTAATGTAAAAAGGCAGGCGGCCGCTTTGTTGATTCGTCATGCGTGTCGGCAAAGACTTTACTACGTGCTAAGACAAGATAATTTTATTTCCTCAACCAACTGCCCGATCTTACCATGTGCTTATATCTTTGGTGTCAAAATATCTATTTCCTCAAACCGCTTTGTTGATCCATCATGCATGTCGGCAAATATTTTACTACATGTTAAGATCACTCTATTTCCTCAACCAAGGGGGGCGCGGTGGCCTAGGGGTAAAACATCGGCTTCCGACGCAAAAGGTCCCGAGTTCGAATCCTGGCGGTTGCGTTCCCTACTGGTTGGGTCGGTGTCAGTATAATGTAACCGGCTGAGACAGGAGCCATGTTATCCCCGCCCTGTCTCGAGTGTGGCAGCACATACA